>JAODPA010067515.1:0-33375 GCA_025585075.1 Nepenthes mirabilis | reverse complement strand
AGAAGAAGAAGAAGAAGAAGAAGAAAAGGACATAAGGTCAAGTATTGGTTGTAGACATAATTCAAATATACTCACAAGTCAAATAATATATATTTTTAAATTTTTTAAACCTTCCAATATTAGGATTCAAAGTCCAATCCTTCATAGTAGGGAGAGAAAAGCATCAATAGCTTTGAAACAAAGTAGTGGGAAAATAATCCATATTTAGAAAAGAAGCCATAACATATCAAACAAGTTTCCTTCTTTTGAAATTAAAATAAGGACCGATCATAATTATACAGAAGCCAAGCAAGAAACAAGATGAGGATTGGGTGTTGACATTGATAAAATACATGCTAATAGCACTTACGAAGGGGCATGTCTCTGAAGCTCATCCTCAGGAATGCCAGCATCAGTGCGAGTTTGAACATAATCAGCCTCTCTAGGAGCAGGTCCTAGTAATAGAGGTGCTTCTTTCTTCTCATGAGCTGGACCTTCATTCGGTTCACGGCGTGCAGCCCACGCTCGAAGAGGCGGTTCAAAATGGTTGCTAGCAACGTCAGGTGGGGGTGCATCTTCCCCCGGAAGAACAAGCAGTCCCTTCTCTCGGAGAATAGACGGCTCGTTATATAAGGCACTCCACAGAGAATCAACAAGCTGCCTCTCCTCTTTAGCAGCCCCGAGATCCTCTGAAGACATCATGCTTATGTCTTTGATGCGTTGTTCGAGTAGTTGCTTCAGTTTGTCATGTTCCACGGTTATGTTGGTGCTACTGTCACTGGTTTTGAAATGGGCAAGCTCTAAGAGACCTTGGAGGGCAGCTTCTCTTACTCCAGAATTGTCACTGGCGGCAAGGTGCATCATTATGCGGGGGAATCCAAGTTCGGTGACCACCGTGCAGTCTGCTCGATTCTCGTGTAGTAGATAATGGATCAAATTCAAAACTTTCCTGCAAAGAATCCACGTTGTATGGAAACAAACATTGTGAAAACTTGCATAGAAGCAATGAAGTAATAATGAAATAAATCACCTCAAAAACACGACTATTGCCCACACGGATAAGAAAATTGTGATAGAAAAGGGTAAAAAATATTATTCTTCCTACAAGTTTACTGCAACTCTTCAAAAAAAAAAAAAAAAAAAAAGATTTTTCACTTATTGAGTGGTCTATGTTTTTCTTGTTGGATGGACCTACAAGGTGTCACATTATTCCTTTTGCTAAAGTTATAATAAATTCGTAGTATGAGTAGTGTTGCTCAAAAGGGGCAGGCAGCGGTTTACCTTTGAAAATTCACACTCTCCGAGCTTAATGCATCTCTCAGTGATGCATACCCATTTGCAAGGCGAAATGCTGCAATTCCTGGCTTGTTGTGCCGGATCAAAGCTGTTCATCACCATATTACATGAACACATCAATCATAAGACCCCAGTGAGGGCACAGATATCATTACTAAAGTAGCAATAACAACTATAAACCTTTAAGTCATACTAAGATGGCTACAAGGATCCACTTCAGCTATTCCACTTGATTTGGGGTAATGTTCTCCAAGTTTAAGCTAAAGGTTTAAAAGCTGAAGTTGAAGCTGCTGTTGTTCTAGGAAAAGAACTTACTTGGCTCATAGACCCGAGACCTACTACTAAGCCCCTTTGATCAATGAACTTCTATGAAATGGTTTTACGGGATTCAACCAATTGCCTTAATCGTGGGATATTATTGAGAAATAGGAATCCGTAATCAAAGGGTTTACTATGATTATTTCTACTAAGCCCCTTTGATCAATGTACTTCTATGAAATGGTTTTATAGAATTCAACCAATTGCCTTAATCGTGGGATATTATTGAGAAATAGGAATCTATAATCAAAGGATTTCCTACGATTATTTCTAGTACAAAATGAGCTACTCGCTAAGGAAGACAGATTCTTTCAAACAAAGCCCTTTTATCTGGAAAAAGCTGTTAATTTCTATCACCTAACTCCAAATTTTTCTATCTATATCTTTTTTTTTTGTTTTCTTTCCTTTAATCATAACTAATTTACATTTTCTCACAAATGTTTCATTTGGTAGGCATACTTTTGAAGAAGTCATATTACTATATCATATCCACAAATTAAGGCTCAAGAAAGAAGGGAAAAAAATGCTCACATGATATTGCTCCAAGTGACTTCGTCCGTACAAAAACATCAGGATCTGAAGTAAAATTAGAAATAAGAGGTTCTAAACCTTTTGCATCCATCACCAGCTGTTGGCCCCTGGGATTGTTCTGAACAACAGTAGTTACAACATCGGCGGCCTTTGCTCGAATATTAGCATGGGGACTCTTAAGGTAGCCAAGGAGAGGGACCAAGCCACCAATGGAATGAAGATCTGCAACAAGAAAGCATGTTACTTGGGACAACGCTGAGAAACAAACATAGATCAGATAGATTAGGCAGCTATAGGAAATGAGTAGAGGGTCTTTTAATACATTGTACAACCATCTTCATGATAAACATTCTCTTAATCATGGATTAAAATATCGGTATTGGTCTTGATATCGACATTGGTCACGGCTATATCAGTATTGGCATATAGGATGATATATATCAATATTAGACATCAGCTACACAACTTTTTCTGAGGATGGTATCCAGAGGGATAAACACTGGTGGAAAACAGAGGGTATGTCTGCCAAATTCGGATATCGGTAGATATACAGCAATATATCATCAATGCCTCGACGTATCACAATTTATCTAGGGATCAGGAATAACATATGGGTCCGACACCGGCATTTCATTCCATGCATCTGACATATGAGTAGGATTCTACCAAAACTATGTTAACTTTGTTAATGAGTGTGCATATGCAGTATCTCGAGGTCAGGCTTGGCTATTTTTCAGTAACTTGGGAGCTTTATGAGTGATTTGATGTACAACGTGCTAGAACCCAAACCAACATAAATATTTATATAATTTCCTGGCATCCTTGTCCCTTCTAGGAATTTTAGGTGAGTTCAGTTTCAATTTTAGCATTGTAAAAAAAATAAAAATTTCAATATCAAAGTTGGGGAATTTCAATGTATTCTAATGCCAAAGTCTTAAAAGGCAAAAACTCTCGATATAGGGGAATAAATTCAAGAAATCTTCATTCATATACAATTGTAGTATGTTACTATTACTTGCTTGTATTTCTACACTCTAAATTATCAACTTATTTACATTTTAAGTACTAAACACTATTGCTTGCATGTGATTATATCCAGAGATCGACCTTCATACTTAAGTGTACTCGGAGATCAACATACTATACCGTTTTGGGGCAATAAAAATCGGACCATGACACACAGGCCCATATCCATCCATAAGTGCTCTAGTGCAACAAAGATTCTGTCAAAAAGTCGGACAAACAAAACAAATGTAGCTGAAAATCTTCAACTCCATCTGCTATCTTGAGTTAAGTTCATGAAATGAAATATTAGTGAATATATATCTGTATAGGAATGAAATATTAGTAGATATATATTTGTATAGGAAAGAAATATTAGTAAGATATATTTCTCAACATCTTGAATAGATCACAATATGTCTCTACATAGGCAATATATCGGCTGTTTCAGGGTGTATGAGTTGATACATTGGTCATATATTAGCTAACATTGCTCCCAAATTCATTTGTCAGCCCCCAAATTTATTTTTTTCAAAAATCAAATCCTGGTTTGCAAAAAAAAAAAATTGTCCCAATATGGCTGATATGGTAAAGCTGCAACAGATATGGATATTTTCATCAAAAACACTAAAAAGACATGGATGCTGGAATCAAACTTGACGTGCCAAGCCCAAAGATTTCTTTGACCATCAAAGAGCAAATATGACCTACCTAGTATCAAGGGGATAACCATGTTCTTCATGCACATATAACCAACATAGCAAATGATATTTCACTTGCAATGACCTTAAACTTTAACAATTTTATTGTTGAAAAATAAAAAAATTAAAAAAAAAAAAAAAACTGGACTACAAACAGCAAGTAGCAAGTAAATTGGAGCATAAAATCATCAGATAATATATTGCAGCAAAGTGAATTATTTGTATATATCAGATCACAGATTGAGAATGAGTTTTTCTGGTTATAATATGAATAATGACTACATCCTCTTGATACAGCAATTTGACTCAAAGGATGAGAAATGTGCCAAATCAGGGCAATAGAAATCTAGCCTTTGACTGAAAATTAGGTTTGAGGTACCGAGCTTGCAGTCGAAGTAGCATTATTATCAGGATAAAAAATTTTGGCATATGATATATGGTGCAGATGAATCAGAAATGACCTAGCACTGTCGGATGGAAAAATCAGCACAAGAAAATAATAAATGACAACCTTCAGAAAAGAACAGACACCTAGATTCTCACTAGAATGCTGAGGTTCACAACAAGCTGCTCCATCCAAATTCTCAGACTGGGTCTTGGAAAATACAATATTGAGTCACTACTAAGCTCCTACCTAAAGCCTTATGTTACAAGGTAAAAAAATCATTATTGGACCTTCACCTAATACGTAAGGCTTTTGGATCTATCATTTCTTGATAGATCACTCTTCAATTCACCCTGTGTAGGTAATCTGACTGAACATGGGCAGAGGAATCATAAAGTAAATTCAAATCAAGGACTGTATATGAACTGGCACATCAAACAATGGCTACATATCAATACCTAATGCTTATCCTATTCTAAGATAAGCGGAGCTGAATAACAAGTTTTCTGATGTTTAACTATTTCAATCAGTCAGCTGGCCCATTTCCATGGACTTCAACTCAAAACAAGCTTCTAACTAGGTACCCATTAGTCAAGAATGAATACTAGAAAGGATAAATGTGAAAGGGACGATGAGGTTTTCCCTCAATTCACACCAGATTTCTTCTTTGCTAACTTGCACTATTGAGCATGGCCAAGAAACATAGGCCTACTGTGAGGAAAGATGTAAATCAAGCTGCTCAAGGGATGCAATCCAAGGTGAATCAACAGAAAACCAGTGACTCTGCTAAGCATTCTGAGCTATCATGGTTCTAGGTTTGGTTTGCACTTGGCTGTTCTTGTCTCATGCTAGACTGAATCAGTCTGAGAGATCAATTAATTCTGTGAGAGCGGCAGCTGGTGACTCTAAATCATTTCCTGAGCTCCATCTTAATTTTTAACTTTCTTAAGGAACTAGAAAGTTGGGGTCTCAGTTGCTTACTAATGTTTCAGGGATCCAATGTAGTTTAGCAACATGGATGAGGAATAAGTGGGCTATTTTGGTCTGCTGGCAAGTGGAACACTCCCTAATGAATTTTTTTAATCTAAGTTCTTATCCCCTTACAATAAAATCAGCTTTTTTGTGACTAGGGGTTTTATAGTAATCTGAGTGACCCTCCAATGGACAGTAATGCATCCCATGGACAGAATTTTTCCTTTTCTAAAAATAAGAGCATTTTGCAACGAATACCATTTGAGAGTGTTGGTGTTGGTTGAATGGCCGCTAATTCCAAGTAATTTTGGTAAAACCCTTCGTGTACTATTCGTACGATAACATCATATGAGATGATTCTTCACTCCTAGATAATGCATTTGCTGAATTATTCTCCTTTCCCATCTTGTATTATATCATAAAATCATACCCGGGTAACTTTGTTATCCACTTTTGCTATAACGGGTACCAACATTTTCTCAAATTGAAACTTTAAACTCTATTGATTGGCATTGATAAGGGAAGTCTGCCCTAAAAAGCAGGGTCTCCACTGTTTTTACTGTCATAACCAAAGATAACAATTCTTTTTCATGCATTGAAATATGCAATCTGTTGCCCTTCAAAGCTTGGCTGAGAGAGGCAATTGGTTGGTGACCCTGCATCAAAACCACCCCAATTCCTACCCCCAAAGCATCATATTCTATTATGAACATTTTTGAAAAATAAGGCAAAGCTACTACCGGAGGATTAGAAACTGTTTCTGAGTTCCTGAAAAGCAGCCCTAGCTTGTTCATTTCATTCAAAGGAATTTTCGTAACAAAGCAATGAGGGGACTGCAATAAGACCATACCCCTTGATTAATTTTCGATAATACACAATCAACTCAAGAAACCCTCTTAGTGACTTAACAGTAGTAGGCAGCTCCCATTCTATTGTCGCACCAATCTTTGAGGAGACAGCTTGTACCACTGGATCAAAAATTACACACCCTATATATTCAATTTCCCTACACCCAAATTGGCATTCGCTTAGCTTAGAATAGATATAATTGTTCTCCAGAGTCCAGAGAACCATCCTCAGGTGGTTTTCATGGTCCTTTAAGATTGGACTAGTGACCAAAATGTTGTCGAAAAAAACCAACACAAACTTTTACAAATACGGTCAAAAAATATAGTTCATGAGCCCTTGGAATGTAGCAGGCACACAGTCAAGCTGAATGGCATGACAAAAACCTCAGAGTACCCCTCATGTGTTCGAAAGGTAGTTTTCGAGATGTCCATCTCCTTTATCTGGGTAACCAGACCTTAAGTCTGATTTAGAGAATATAGTAGTGTTGCTCAACTCATCTAGCAACTCATTTATAACAAATATGGGATATTTATCCTTGACCGACTCCAAATTAAGTGCTCGATAATCAATACACATTCTCCATCTTCCATCAGTCTCTGTAACTAGTAAAACTAGGGATGGGTACGGGTTTTGACTATGGTGACTCAACCCGGTTCCCAAAAGCTCCTTCACTAATTTCTCAATATCCCTTTTTGGCTAGTAGGGGTACTAGTGGGCCTGACTGGGATGAGTTTAGAGTTATCCTTAAAATTAATTTGATGCTCATGAGAATCAACCGTGGGATCCATTGCAACAACTTGAGAATTCTTTAGGGAATTCTTAAATTAATTTTTGAACAGCATGAGAATCAACCGTGGATTCCATTGCAACAAAGCTGTCAAGTAGGTTCAATATTACCCTCTTATTTTCCATAACACAATTCTCCTGCCAATAGTGTCCTTCTACAACCATGTTACTAGCCATCTTCAATCCCTTGAATATTACCTCTCTTCCCTTGTGACGGAATTTCGTCTGAAGGGCTAAACAATCCTACAGTATGGGACCCAAAGTCAACCATTGTACCCTAATTAACACATCACAACCTCTTAAGAGCAAAATTAAAAAGTTTGTAGTGAAGGGTTTGCCTTGAATTAGTAATTTCACCCCGGTAAAACAACCCTTCCCCTTTATTATTTCCCCATTCAAAATTTGAACTTGGATCTAGGCCATCTTTGCTGCTTTCCACCAATTTCTTTGCACTAAACCTTCATTTAGGAAATTATGTGTACTTCTTGAATCGATTAATATGACTCCTGCAACCTTATTAATTTTCCCTCAAACCCTCATAGTTTTCACATGTGGGGCTCCCATAATTGCACTGAGAGTTATCTCAAGCATCATCTAAGCCAATGTGGGCTCAGCTCCCTGAAATAGGGGCTCATCGGGCTTTTTCATGCAGCTGGGCTCCTCTAGTTTTATTAACTCCATCACATAGACTCTTAGAGCTGAGCATTGGTGCCTCTTGTTACACTTCTCATCACAGTTATAATAGAGCCCCTTTTCTCTTCTTTCCCTCACCTGGGTTGGATAGATTTGCTGCACCCTCGTCGCCAGTTTGGTCACAGCTCAACTCAGGCCAATTGCCCGGGTTGGGGAGTTATGGCTCATATATCGTCCTTGAGAGGTGGTCTGAACCCGATTTGATTTTTTTTCCAACTAAAAATTAACTCATGTATTCTTTCCATCCCAAAGACTTGATGCGAACTGGTAGTTTGGGTAACTTCATTGGACACCAGATCTCAACTTTCAATCCCCCTAAAAGCAACTTAACTTCATCTAAGCATTGACATCCCATAGCCGATTTGTGATGGTCTCAAATTAACCTTGTAATCAGCCACTGTAGCAAGCTACCTTAATTTTTGAAGTGGGGTCATCATAAGCCAATCCTCCAAACTTGATAAGCAAAGCTTCAGCAAAAGATTCCCAATCAGTGAACTCCTCAGCTTCCCTTATGCCTTGGAACTATATTAAGGCCTCCCCTTCAATGTAAATAAGGCTAACAGAACCTTCTAGGCTTCAAAGGTCTACCGAATTTCAAAGAATTGCCTCGCCTTGAAGATCTAACCACTCGGGTTCTCACCTTCGATCCAAGGAAAATTGATCCTCACATTCTGGTTCACCTGAATCCCTGCTTCCTCAGTTTGCTCTCTCGGGTTTGGTGGCGACAGGGATAGCATTGCCAGTGCCACACATGTTGTACTCACTCAGTCAAATCCGCTACGCATAGTTCCAGAGGATCCATTCTTTTGGCTGCAATACTACTGCCTCAATCAACTAATTGAATCGTGTTCCTTTGTCCATCGAATCAGCTCTGATACTAAGTTGGTATGTGCCTCTTTCGGATTATAGTAATTTACTGTGGAATTTTTGATCTGGAGCTTGAACCTCCAGTTTTCAAGAACAATGGTTGTTTAGAGTAAATGAAGAAGGTGATAAGGATCCCTGTTCCAGAAGAGAAATCTCTCCAAAGAAGGTATAAACTATGGATAATTTCATCCATAATTCCCACTATTTACAATCTACTATATATAGAGCAAGCTACTAAAAATTTGCAAGATTCTAACTAACTGATTCCCTAAAAAAAGAAATTGCAGCAACTGATGTGCTGGAATGGAATCGAATGGACGAATCACTGAGGAGGAGAATGGTTGCAATGCTTATTGCTCAATTTCCCTTGTCATGTGTAACTCACATGCTCCTTAGGGAGCCTCTCCATCACATGCCAGGCAAGTAAAAATGGACAGCCTTGCTTCCTCTTCTTCTACTAAACGGTCAG
Organism: Nepenthes mirabilis; assembly: GCA_025585075.1. Classification (NCBI taxonomy): domain Eukaryota; kingdom Viridiplantae; phylum Streptophyta; class Magnoliopsida; order Caryophyllales; family Nepenthaceae; genus Nepenthes; species Nepenthes mirabilis. The sequence continues at coordinate 24,527 of JAODPA010067515.1, read as the reverse complement.
GATCTCTTCAGTACACATCTGGAGTCTTCTTTTGATTATTTCTGGCCCTTGTCCTTAATCTCCTTTGGCACCAGCCTCTCTTCTCTCTCTTCCATTGCTAAGCCAAGCTCCTGTTTGTCTTCTCTTCCTTATTAGTCCATAACAAAAAATATATATATATTGGCCAACATATCTTCAATATGACAGCATATCACAAATTTGTCAAGAGATTAGGAAATGGCATATTGAGGAGCTCAATATCAATATTCCGTTCCGTGAAGTAGCCTGGTTATGAGGATCTTTTTTCCTTCATTCACCTATCCTTACTAGTGCACTAGAGGTTCCTCACCTTACACAAACAAACAACTCCAAATGTGTTTCTTACAATGTGTTATCCATTGGCGCTACTCTGACTCTATAGAATCCTATCCCTTCTTGTGTGACAATACGTCCAATCCATTGGGACAGCACCAAATCCTATAAAGAATCATTATTGTTGGGCGTATTTTTAGTTGGCATAATCTGTGACCGTGTCGGGTTGCTCGTTTGGTCATCCGTCGTGCACTTTCTCGTGTTTGGAAGCTCTTCTTCAGATTTCTGTTCGAGGGTCATCATCGTACCTCTCCCGGTAACCACGGCTGCCCATCGCCCGACCCGCGTTCAAGCACTACTCATAGAGTCACCAGAGCTCAATGCACACTCGAATCTCGCTTGAGAGCTGATTCCCAAGAAGCCGAGCTCGAGGCATGCTCACTCCGAGCTCGAGCGCCGTATCCAGTAGCCTACCGCTCGATGTATGCTCGCTATCCGCTTGAGCCCCAATTCCAATAGTCTTGCGCTTGCTACTCGCTTGCTGTGAGCTCAACTGCCAAAACTAGTAGCGGCACACCCGATGCTTGCCGTCTGCTCGCTCGAGCGCCTGTGTGGTCTCTCTTGAAACCCTAGGCACACTCGAGCCATGCGGCAACGGTCGCTTTTTTTAAACGTAGTTTTTGAACCTCTCTATATAATTCTCCCTTCCTTCAGTAGCTCTAACTCTTGCTTGGGCTTTTGAATGACCTTGGAGTAGCATCTATCTTGAAAAATCTCCTATTTGTGTGCTCCATTGTTGAGAAAACTTCTCTCCAACGATTATACTTCATTAACAAAGTTTTCTCTCTACAACGTGTTTTATCTCCACAACGTGTTTTATCCCATACACCTCTTTCCGCCTGTTAACCTTCGTGGCAACATCAATGGCGTGGATACTGTGCTCCAATTGTGTGTAGCAATTCAAGCGGTTTATTAGGGAAGACTGACGTGAAGACCAGAAGGCGTCCAATTCCATTGCCGTGGGCAAATTCAAGGAAAGATTGGTAGGGATCACAAGACGAGAGTAAATCAGTTAGATTAACGCAAATGTACCACCCATTCTGTAAGTTGATTTTCATAATGGATATCTTCCCTAGCCGTTGAAACCCGGAGGATTTTTCTCGATTGCCGCGAGTATCGAGTTTTCCCTTCATCATAAAAAATTGCCTCTTGTTTATTATTGCTTATTGCCTTACTTTTTATGCATGTTATTGTTTATATCATTTAGATTTAAATATTCTTTACGTATATTGAATATTTGATTTCGTATTGCTTCCGCTAAACTTCAAAGGGGTCAAAACTTTTTGTGTGCTTTGAGACGAAAAATTCCTTTCAATTGGTATCAGAGCCTCACCCTAATTCGCGACCCCTGATTTAAATGTATACGAGTGGATCACTATCTGTTCCTCCCTTCTTTGATGGGAACAATTATACCTATTAGAATGTTCGTATAAGAGCCTTTCTCAAATCGATTGATGAGCACGTGTGGGCTAGCACTCAAATTGGGTAGATTCCACCCAAAAGTGCTACGGGTGGTGAACTGAAAGCTCTGTACTCGTGGACAAAAGAATAGCTTGATTCGTGCAATTGGAATCGCAAGAGGCTACATGCTATTTTTATAGCTGTATCACCCGAAGAATTTAAACGCATCTCTATGTGCGAGACCTCAAAGGATGCATGGGATATTCTTGAAATCACTCACGAAAGCACTAAATTTGTCAAAAATTCAAAACTACAAATTCTTACTACTAGATTTGAAAAAACCCGAATGAAAGATGATGAAACCTTTGATATATTTTATGCTCAATTAAATGATATTGTAAACTCCACATTCAATTTAGGAGAATAAATTCCTGAACATAGAATAGTTGGAAAAGTTTTTAGATCACTCCCTGAGCGATTTAGATCTAAAGTCACTATAATCGAAGAAAGTAAAGATCTTGATAAAATAAAAATTAAATAACTTGTAAGATCTCTTCAAACTTATAAGCACATTCTTCCACAATCAAGGAAACATGAATCAATTGCTCTAAAATCGACTAGGGAAGAGAGAAACCGTGACTCCGATGAAGAATCATATAGCGATGACGTTTTTCTTTATTTATTAAGAATTTTAATAAATTCTTAAAGAAAAATGAAACTTCATCCGACAAACCAAATGTGAGTTTAAAAATATCACATAAATCTGATAAGAAAGACCGATGTGAAATTAAAGACTCCAAATCGAAAAATACCCAAGGAGTTCAATGCCATGAGTGTCTTGGGTTTGGCCATTATCGTATTGAATGCCCAAATTTTAAAAGCCAACAAGGTCAAGCCTTGAAAGCTAATGCAACATTAAGTGATGAAGGAGCCAACAAGGTCAAGCCTTGAAAGCTAATGCAACATTAAGTGATGAAGAAGATGCAGATAATGAAAGGTGCACTAAAGATGGCCATGTCAAGTATATGGCTTTTATGACCTAGATGTGTGGAAATGATAAACGTTTAGAAGAAATTCTTAATCAATCTGATAACTCTGAGAACAAGTCAGAAGCTAAATTTTATGACCTTTAGGATGCTTATGATAGATTATTTAAGGAATGCCAACAGGTTAAGAAAACTAATGTGTCATTAAAGCATAAATTGACAAAAATTAAAAAAGAAAAATTAGCTCTTAAATCTGAACTAGACACAAATATTCACGTAATTGAAAAGTTGAATAACTCATTTACCAAAAAGATCAAGACCCTTGAATCTGATCTCGAAACTGCATGTAATGATTTGAAACAATTTTTAAATGGGTCCAAACAATTGGATCATATGCTCGGTTTGGGAAAAATCAGAGGAAATAAAACTGGGCTGGGTTATTCCGAAAATGCCTTGAAAGCCCATATTAATCTCAAAACTGTCTTTGTCCGAGCTACTTCGGTTCCAAGACAAAGCAGCGTAACATCTTCTTGTAGTGATCAACCGTCAAGAGTTCCCCCTCAATTTCGTGCCAATTTTCAAAATTGTCATAATTTAAAAAGTAGGAAAAACCTTAATGTTAATCTCTCTAAGAAGCAAAGGTACAAATCTGATGTTAATACAATTTTTGTCCCAATGTGTTATAGGTACGGCACCACTGGTCATATTCGCCCCTATTGCCTTGTAACCACTTTTCGAAATAATTTTCGGCAAAATTCAAAGATAAAAAATCTTATCAATCATATCAACCCTCTAAATGATCAAGTGACGAATTTAACCAACATTGTAAAATGAAATAAGCAAATATGAATCAAAAAGAGTGAGCTCCATTACCTTTTAGTCATTCGTGACAAAAAGGGGGAGTAAAATTCTTCCTTAGGGGAGATTGTTCCTGTTAGGGGGAGTTAAGGAGAGAAAATGTCTTTTATTAGAGGGTGTTCGGGTTGAGGGGGAGGTTATCTTAATATTTGATTCCTGCTATATATTCGTCATGTTTACTACTGTTAGTGGTTTTATTGTTGCTATTCTCCTGCATTTATCTATTTATGTACTAACCCAAATTGGCAGGACCAGCAACTCAAAGCAGCTAGCAGCTCCCTTTCAATTGTATTGTATCAATTATTTTAGCGTCGATTTTCATGTACACGGGTTCTATCTTGGTGGTATCTGAACCCGTGATTATCTTGTACTTTTATTTCTTTTCTTATGTGGATTTTGTCACGAAATTGCCAAAGGGGGAGATTACTAGGCGTATTTTTAGTTGGCATATTCCGTGACTGTGTCAAGTTGCTCGTTTGGTCATCCGTCGTGCACTTTCTCGTGTTTGGAAGCTCTTCATCAGATTTCTATTCGAGGACCGTCATCGCACTTCTCCCGGTAACCACAGTTGACCGTCGCCCGACCCGCGTTCAAGCACTACTCATAGAGTCGCCGAAGCTCAAGGCATGCTCGAATCTCGCTTGAGAGCTGATTCCTGAGAATCCGAGCTCGAGCGCCATATCCAGTAGCCTACCGCTCAATATTCGCTCGTCATCTGCTTGAGTCCCAATTCCAGTAGCCTCATGCCAGCTGCTCGTTCGCTGTGCGCTCAAGCGCAAAAAACAGTAGCGGCGAGTCCAATGCTCACCACCTGCTCGCTCAAGCGCCTATGTGGTTTCTCTTGAAACCCTAGGTGCACTCGAGCTATGCTCCAGCACCGCGGTAACGATCAATTTTTTTAAACGCATTTTTCGAGCCTCTCTATATAATTCTCCCTTCCTTCAGTTGTCCTAACTCTTTCTTGGGCTTTTGAATGACCTTGGAGTAACATCTATCTTGAACAACCTCCCATTTGTGTGCTCCATTGTTGAGAAAACTTCTCTTCAACGATTGTGCTTCATTAACAAAGTTTTTTCTCCACAACACATTTTATCCCATATACCTCTTCCTACTTGTTGACCTTTGTGGCGACGTCGGTGACATGGACACTGGGCTCCAATTTTGTGTGGCAATTCAAGCGGTTCGTGAGGGAAAATTGACGTGAAGATTGAAAGACGTCCAGTTACGTTGCTGCAGACAAATTCAAGGAGTTCCTTGGTAGGGATCACAATACGAGAGTAAATCCACTATGTTAGAGCGTCTGTACCACCATTTCTGTAAATTGATTTTCATAGTGAATATCTTCCCTGGCCATTGAAACCCAGAAAGGTTTTCTCGATTGCCGCGAGTATCGAGTCTTCTCTTCGTTACCAAAAATTGCCTCTTGTTTATTATTGCTTATTGCCTTACTTTTTATACTTGTTATTATTCATATTATCTAGATTTAAATATTCTTTACATGTATTGAATATTTAATTTTGTACGGCCTCCGCTAATCTTTAAAGGGGTCGAAACTTTTTTGTATGATTTGGGACGAAAAGTTACTTTCAATTACAAGCATCCCCTCTTATATGGCCATCTATCTTAACATCTTTAATTCTACAATTACCGATTTTCAAATATAGCAATATTTAATTGTCCAGCCCTATTCCAAATAAATAGATGGCCAAAGTGCTGCTAATAGTACTTCCCATGAAATTTGAGTGATATATTCCAATCACACAAGACCCTGAAAACATTATCCACTTCATCCAACCAACTTTGACCAATAAATGGTATCTTGTTAAACACTCTGGCATTAGTGTACCACTGAACCAAGATGTTTGAAATAGCTCCCTTCGGGGAAGCTTTTCATCCTTATCCTCACCTGCCCATCACACAACATATTCTACCAATGGACACTTAAAATCAAAATATCAGGATTAAAATTGGCATACGCAGCATTCCAAACAGTAAAACAAAGTTTTACCCCATAATAGACTTCAGCTACAAAATATTCTTTTCCTTTAAAAAATTGTCTTTGTTTCACCCCTTAAAGGACTAAGAGGCACAATATTATTTATCTTCTAAGCTAAAACAACTTTAGGCATCACAACAGTCTCCACAGCTATAAAATAACTTGGAGAAATAGCATGTGCTACATGATGTGTCAATCAAATGAAAACAAAACATGCGTTATGGGAGCTGCAATAGCAGCTCACTCAAGTTTACACAACGGACAACGTGTAATATATGACACACATTCAGATAGTTCAAAACAAATTACCATTTGCCATGTCAATGGACTCCACGTGCTCTTGCAGCTCATCCAACATAACTGAAAGAATGCAGCTTCAGCAAAACTATAGAAAATTACAGGCCAGTGTACCAACCAAATTCAAGATATTACCTTCAATATCTGCAGGAGTAACTCCTTGAGCCTCCAAGACATGATCAGGAGTTTGCATAACTTGAGTGATCTCTTTCATTCTCTTGACAACATCAACAGAATGTGATTGCATGGCTTCCATGAACCATCTTCGGTCATCCTCGCTGACAAAGAAAAAATAAAATTCATATTACAACCATCTTTTCAATGGACAATGCAGGAAATATTGGACCAAAATAGAACTGCTGATTGCTATCTAAAAAAAAAAACAGGTTAAAACAGCTTACAGCATTTATTGCTTTGAATATAATCATCAGCTAGAAAGGGATATTTTCAATTTCAAGAGATCACCAGTAATATCATATTAGCATATGAAGTGATAATATAGGATGTTAGGAACTTAAGTTGACGAGCTAAAATATGATATTCCTAAATAGATGGTGGTCTAGAAATGAATAATCCCATTGAAACAGGAAGTTGTGATACAGGAACTGAATTGAATTATGAAAACTAAAACCATGCATAGCACAGAAACCAACCTTTAATCAACATTAAAAGCAGAGACAACAAAAAGTGAAGTGACTCAATGATAATCCTAAGACGAAAACTCAGCCTACAACATACATAATGTGCAATTATTCTAGGTTGCCTCTTAATTCCAAGAGGACCTACTCAAGCCAAGCTATGGAAAAGACTGGGAATTCATTAGAAAGGCAGCTTGCAGGGTGTACGTTTGCAATTGTGAAATAGTGAAGCCAATTAAAACTAGGAATATTACTACTCTGGTCCAAAGTACAATCAAGCCACATGCTATCTTCTCAATCTCAATTTCGTTTCACCAACTCATGCCCAAGTCCAGCTGCAGATGGACCTTAAGGTGCATAAACATTCTTAATAGATCAGAACAGTTGTTGGTCATCAAAGAAAACTCCAAAAGGTGAAAGGTGAAAATCCAGTTGTAAAAACGCAGCAAGGAAGCCACTAAATGGCTGAGAATCTTCTCTTCTTTTTTTGCTTGGATAAAGGGCTGACAAGGGGTGATCTGGAACAGTCAATAACCATTTTTTTTCACTTTTTTTTCTAAAAAAATGATGTGATTTGTCCCAAAAACTGCAAATGGCATTACCAAACCCTAAATCTTCTTGTCCATCATAGCAAGAGTCCATTTAACTACCCAATGGCACTTCTTCAGGTACAACTAATATAAAAAATTTCATTAGTACTTTGAAAAACAAGATGTACTGTATTGAAAAAAATAACCCTTTCATGGAAAATGGTTGTATTCAATACAAAGACACCTTTTTTTTCTAAATGAAGATCTTAAAAAGTTTCACATCACAGAGACACTTGTTAATCTATCCCTTATAACAATAATAAGGCAACCTAATATACAAAACTCTGACATCATAAGACCTAATAAGAATTAAAAGTACCCAATTTTACTGTGCAAAGCTGATAGATTATTTTCATGGTTTGAAATCATTTCCCATATTATAATAATTCTATCAAATGACACATTATACAGCAGAGGTTAGTACCTGGGTAACTAAAAAATTCCTAGGCTGTATATCAGGCAAAACTATGGTCATCAGGCTCATACAGTAGTATTTCAACTAAAACAGATAGAAATTCTAATGGAACAAGACTATGCCATAGGTAGCTACATCGTGTAATAGCTGCAACAAATCTCCTTTTATAAAAACAATAAACATTAAACAAATTATCAGAGCTACTTTTTTCATTAATGGTGCTCATCATCCATGCGTTCACTAAATCTATATATGACCTATCAAGCAGAACACTATTAATCAAAATTTCAAGTGTTTGAACTGGAACATGTTATTAGATTAGTCCTCCTAGATTAAAAACATGGTGTTGGTGGTTTGATCCTAATTGAATACCTACTTGCTCAAGTTTGAAAAGTAGGATAACATTAATATTATGAAACTTGTTCCATTTGTAATAATCAGGAAGAAACTCTGAGCACTATTTGCAAGATTGCTTTACCAGTGAAGACATTTGGATAAAGTTGAATATCTGTAAGAATTCAGAATCGTTTTTGAGTCTGATGGAATTTTATGGATATGTGGTAAATTCTACATAAGCATGCTACCGAAGCTGTTGGCAATGGCAAGCTATTTTTATTAAAATGTTCTAACATTTCACTATGCAGGAATGCTATTGTTTTTCAAAGGGGAAGATGGTGCAGTTGACAGAATAGTTCTAAGCCCAAGAATGGGCTTATCTTGGCTCCCAACAGACACCATATTCCTATAGTGCAGCTGGAAGGTTAAATGACGAAGAAGAGCGGGCGGTCTAGTTTGCATTCACAAGGGTAAATTCATTGAGAATTATAGCCAGAAACCAGGGGCAAATTTGAGTCAATCTGTCGAGGTGTAAAGTCAAAGAGATGGTTGAAACTTGGAACAAATTTGGGATAAAGAAAATTATCGGTGACCTCAGAAGTTAAAAACATGATCCATCTCTGAATCAACCTTAGAACCTTCAACATTCACTGACCCAAAATTGTATTAAATTGCTGGGACATGACATATCACAAATTGAATCTGCGGAAATTATAATGTGCCAAGGCGGTAAAATTTCTGTGCAGACCGACTCGCAGCCTATGAAGTCAAACAAGCTCTGCATTTCGTAATATGTATCAGTAGGTATGAGTTGTAACTTAATCAATACTACTACCTTCTTGCATCAAAAAAATTAAAAATAAATGAAAATACGGTTGAGACCACATCAAGAGCAGGAAGAGAGGAACCTGAGATGACGCTGAGGACCAGTAGCATCAGAGTGAGAGAGGCTCCATTTGAGTAAACCTTCCCAATCCGGCCCGTCTTTCGCCATTGCCGTCAACAAATCAAAAAGCCCCAAATCTTCGCTTCTTCAACAATGAAAGAGAAAACTTACAAACAGTGGGGTTTATAATGCTTTAGTACGCTTCGAGAATTCGCTCGATTCTGTTTCACTTTTTTTTGGGTCCGACCCAAAACGGATCAAATCCATCTGGGAAAAATGGATTTACAATGGGTTGAATTTGGATTCGGGCCAATATTTTTAACCCATATTTCAAACCAAATCTATTAGTACAGTAAATTCTTGGAATTCAGGATAAGCAATTAAAAGATTGGAGTATTATTAACTAATAAGAGAAAATATTTATCTAGTTTATCAGTTGCCTACACATTGTATCAAAAGTTGAAAAGCCAATCAAATTGCAGGTGAGTGGTTACACCTATAATACTTATGTAAGATAATCATGTGACTAAAACAACCACTTAAGTGGAATTATAAATCGACTTTTATACTTCCCGCCATTTGCGTGCTCTATTTTCGAATGTAAGATTAGGACCGGTTTCGAGCTTCTGGACACTCATTCACTCCTTTAGATGGTGTAATACTTGAGTTAGGTGTTAGGGATAAAGTCAGAATGTTCAATTTATAGGCGGAACCATCATTCACCTCAACAATGCGTTTTGAACTTAAACCGGCCAAGAATTGATAATTGAATTAATGGGAGAATTATCATCACTAAATGGACCATTAATACTTCAACAATTAATTGAGTAAAATGGCAAATGGTTACAAATCGATCGAGGAAGACGAAGAGAACGAAACCCTTCTGCGGCTCAGAAACGGTTGAAACATGCCGTTCGCGGCTCGCTCGGCTCACCGGCTTGGCGGCTTGGCGGCTTGGCTCGGCTAATAGGCCGGACTCAGTTAATTGGGCTGAAGCCTATAACTTAGTCCTAACATACCAGTATTTGAGGAAGGCTCTTTAACCGAATATTAAAAAAAGATTTTAATAAAATTTGAGAATTGGGCCACATTTTGGCTTTGGCAGCTTGTATCATCCACATAAAGTCCCCGATGCTGAACCAATTTAATAGCGTAAACGTGGCATAATTGTTCTGTTGAGTTTTCTTACTGAGGCAAGATTTTTGAGCCTTACAATGGACTTTAAATGTTCTAGAGACTAATTACCATTACGTTGAAAAAATTCCTTGCCTACTTCATAGTCAAAGCCAATGCTCGCAAGTTTTGAAAAATAAGTTGTCCTATCTTAAAAATCATATTTATATCCTTTTTAAGTGGTAGACTCAACCTAACCTAGCTAAATCTTTCCATTGTACTTGAACTCTCGATACTAGTCATCCTAGGGATCTCACAGCCCAACCAAGCCCTATACCCAACTCAATTTCTTGATAGCCACCTCCATTAGAAGTTTTATAATGTGGGTCAAATGAATTAATGATCTTTTACTTATCTCATTGATTTCTTGAGTCAAATTAACTTAGATAGGAAGATTTTATTAGAAAATCATTCGAGCTCCTTCACTTATTTATTTTGTATGATAAATGTGTAGATATGCCATAAAAATATCCTTTGCTATAAGTGTAGTTGATAAGTCCAATCATGTGACCCATAGAAATGTATTTCATAACTACTTCTTTATGCATTATATCTTAGATGAATATATATTGTATATTTTTATATTNACAAAGTACCAATATAAAGGGAACCTTACCTTTATTTTACGTGAATACCACTGCTGAAGAAGCTCCTCGGTCTTTTCATTGAAACAGGCAGGCATTGGACTAGCAACTTAACAGATAAATGTAAGTTATTTACGATCATATAATTAAATGTTTCCATGGAGATGGGCAAAGGCTCACATATTATCATACCTTCGCACCTCTCCTATATTTTCTCCTTCATTTCTAACTTTCAAGTAGTATCGAAATTCTTTCCCTTCTCTCCTCCACGACCACCTAAGCTCACACATAGATTTCGAATTTCAAAGGCATTCTTTAATGGTGTTCTTTGTTACTAATAGCGTACGCAAGACAACTACTAGTATTGTGGTCAATAAATTACTATAAATACCTATGCTTTTGAATGAATTTGAGGGCTTTCTCAAACACTTTATCCGTTAAATCTGCTGCAACTGCGGTTCGCACATAAAGTCTAAGACAAGAATGAGTACTAAATTGAAGATTACAAAAATCATTGCTCAAACATCCAAAGTTATAGATATTAGAACTATGTTACTGCGACGGCTTATGTTTATTTTTGAATGTCGGGAGAGGTTCAAAAAGAAGCTGCTTCATCTTCTCACTAAAGTGTGATCCATACTAGATCAGTACGATAGAATAACAAATAAAAACGTAATGAATAACTATTTATAGGGTAACATATTGCATGGTAATTACTCACCTAAAAGAATTACTTCAACGGTCTCGTTGATTCTATTTCATATTTTCGGCTGCATTTATGCCTTTTCCAACATAGCTGCCTCAAGATCCTAAGATTATTCCTCCTGCATGTAAGATCGATGTAATTTCAAAAGATATTTTGTTACAAAACCTCATTTCAACAGAAGAATCAGAACCATTGTCGATAACCTTAACACTAACCCTGTCCGCGAAGATCTAGAGCGAAATCTATACCCTAACAACTAACACCTAACGCATAAGATATAAAAACTTAGGAGTAACATATAGCACAGCTTATTATAAGGGCGAAAAGAATTTTAAAGCAACGAGTATTATGAAATATGTACCTCGACGGTTTAGCAAATGCTCTGCGTCTAAAGAAAAATAGACGCGGAGCTTTCATTTCGTCTTCTAATAATCACCTGCAACAATAAAATTGTTATCTTAAAGCAGAATGTATTTCGTATACGTCTCTATTTTGGAAAAGAGCTCGACTCTTCTATTGAAGTATTCTGCGGCCAAATCCCTGTAAGCATAAAGCATGTATGTTTAATTTTGCCAGTAATGTTCGTCATCGATGCCACTATTATTTCATCACATTTTGCACAAAAGACTAACGAATAGAAATAAATTATAAGTCATTTACGACCAAATAAGTAAATGTTGACATAGTACTGGGTAAATGCTAATACACCGTCGTGCCTTCGCACCTCTCCCGTATATTTCTTCTTCATTTTCAACCTTCGAGCAGCATCGAACCACTTTCCTTTCTCTCTACCATGACCATAGCGTACGCAAAACAACTATCAATATAGTGGTTAATAAATTACTATAAATACCTGTGTTTTTAAACGAATTTGAGAGCCTTCCCAAACACCTCATACACTAAATCTGCTACAACTGCAGTTTGCACCTAAGACTAATATAAGAGTAAGTTCTAACATGAAAATTATAAAAATAATTGCTCAAATATCAGAAGTTGCAGATATTAAAACTATGTTATCGTGATAGTTCACATCTATGTTTTGACTATCGGGAGAAGTCCGAAAAGAAGCTTTTTCATCTTCTCACTGAAGTGTGGATTTATACTGGTTCAGTACAATAGACTTACAAAAAAAAAAAACATAATGGATAACCATATATAGGGTAACATATGGCTTGGTAATTACTCACATGAAAGAATTCCTTCAGCGATCTCATTTCCACCTTTTTCTCATTGGCTGCCATCAAATGCTATGATTCTTCCTCCTGCGTGAATGATTGACGTAATTTTAAAAGATTTTTTCGTTATGAATATTATTTCAATAGAAGAATCAACACCATTGTCGATAACTTTAAAGCTAACCCTGTCTGTGAAAACCTAGACTGAAATCTAAACCTTAACATCTAACCCTTGGCGCATAAGACAAAAAAATCTAGGAGTGTCATGCAGTGTAGCTTATTATCATGACAAAAATTTAAAAGCAGTTAAAATTAAGAAATACATACGTCGACTGATTGTCAAGTGTTTTGCATTTAAAAAAAAATAGATGCAGAGATTTCCTTTTGTCTTCTAATAATCACCTGCAACAACAAAGTTGTTATCGTACGACAGCATGCATTTTGCATACATACCTGCTTTTGAAAAGAGCCTGACACCTCTTGAGACGTAATCCACAGCCAAATCCTTACAAACATAAAGTACGTATGTTTAATCCTGCCTGTAATGTTCGCCATCGATGCGGCTATTCGATCACATTTTGCACAAAAGGCTAACAAAGTACCAAGATAAAGAATAGTTTTCATTTATTTTACGTGAATGCCATTACTGAGGAAGCTCCTTGGTTTTTTCACTGAAGTAGGCACGCATTGGGCTAGCTATCTAACAGATAAATGTAAGTCATTTACGACCATAAAACTAAATGTTGTCATAGAGATGGATAAGTGTTCACACACTGTCACACCTTTGCATATCTCCTATATATTCTTCTTCATTTCAAACCTTCAAGCAGCGTCGAAGCGCTTTCCTTTCTCTCCTCCGCGACCACCTGAGCTCACCCAGATTCCAAATTTCAATGGCGTTCCTTAATGGTGTTCTCTATCACTAATATCATATGTAAAACAATTATAAGTATTGTGGTCAATAAATTAGTACAAATACCTATGCATTTGAATAAATTTGAGGGCCTTCTCAAACACTTCTTCTGTTAAATCTATTGCAATTGCGGTTCGCACCTGAAGTTTAAGACAAGAGTCAGTGCTAAATTGAAGATTACAAAAATCATTGCTCAAACAATAGAAGTTGCGATATTAAAACTATATTACCGCGACGGCTTACGTGTATGCTTTGAATGTTGGGAGAGGTCCGAAAAGAAGCTTCTTCATCTTCTCACTAAAGTGTGGATCCATACAAAATCAGAATAACAGACTAACAAATGAAAACATAATGAATAACCATTTATAGGGCAACATATTGCTTGGTAATTACTCCTATGAAAGAATTACTTCAGTGGTCTCGTTGATTCTATTTCATATTTTCGACCGCATTTGCACCTTTATCAGTATAGCTGCCTTTAAATTCTAAGATTATTCCTCCTGCATGTAAAATCAACATAATTCCAAAAGATTTTTTATTACAAAATCTCATTTCAATAGAAGAATCATAACCATTGTTGATAACCTTAATACTAACCCTATCCGCGGAGACCTAGACCGAAATCTAAACCCTAACAATTGATCCCTAGCGCATAAAATATAAAAACCTAGGAGTGACGTATAGCATGGCGTATTATAACGGCGACACGAATTTAAAATCAACTAGTATCAGGAAATACGTATCTCGACGGTTTAGCAAGTGCTCTGCGTCTAAAGAAAAATAGACGCGGAGCTTTCATTTCATCTTCTTATAATCACTTGCAACAATAAAATTATTATCTTAAAGCGGTATATATTTCGTACACGTACCTGTTTTGGAAAAGAGCTCGACACCTCTATTGACGTATTCTGTAGTCAAATCCTTGTAAGCATAAAGCATGTATGTTTAATTTTGCCAGTAATGTTTGTCAATGATGCCACTGTTATTTCATCACATTTTGTGCAAAAGGCTAACGAATAGAAATAAATTATAAGTCACTTACGGCTATATAACTAAATGTTGCCATAGTGCTAGGTAAATGCTAACATACCTTCGTACCTTCGTATCTCTCTAATATTTTCTTCTTCATTTTAAACCATTGAGCAGCGTCGAACCACTTTCATTTCTCTCCTCCACGACCACTTGAGCTGACACATAAATTCCGAATTTCAATGACATTTCCTAATGGTGTTCTCTGTTGGAAATAGCATATGTTAAACAACTATCAATACAGTGGTTAATAAATTACTATAAATACCTGTGTTTTTAAATGAATTTGAGGGCCCTCTCAAACACCTCATCCACTAAATCTGCTGCAACCGCAGTTCGTACCTAAGTCCAAGACAAGAGTAAGTTCTAACATGAAGATTATAAAAATAACTGTTCAAACATTGACAGTCGCAGATATTAAAACTATGTCACCGTGATAGCTCATGTGTATGTTTTGACTATCGGGAAAAGTTCGAAAAGAAGCTTCTTCATATTCTCACTAAAATATGGATTCATACTGGTTCAGTACGACAAACTTACAAAAAAATATATATATTGTGGATAACCATATATAGGGTAATATATGGCTTCGTAATTACTCACATAAAAGAATTCTTTCGATGATCTCGTTTATTCCATTCCATATTTCCAATCGCATTTCCACCTTTTCCTCATTAGCTTCCTTCAGATGCTATGATTCTTCCTTCTGCGTAAACGATTGACGTAATTTTAAAAGATTTTTTCATTACAAAACTTATTTCAATAGAAAAATCAACACCATTGTCGATAACCTTAACCCTAACCCTGTCCGCGAAAAACTAGACAGAAATCTAAACCTTAACAACTAACCCCTGACATATAAGATATAAAAATCTAGGAGTGTCGTGCAGTGTAGTTTATTGTCTCAACACAAATTTAAAAGCAGCTAGTATTAAGAAATACGTACGTCGACGGATTAGCAAATGTTCTGAGTCTAAAGAAAAATAGACGTGGAGCTTTCCTTTTATCTTCTAATAATTACCTGCAACAATAAAATTGTTATCGTACAGCAATATATATTTCGTATACATACTAGCTTTTGAAAAGAACTCAACACATCTTGAGACGTATTTCGTAGCCAAATTCTCACAAACATAAAGCACGTATGTTTAACCCTGCCTGTAATGTTCGCCATCGATGAGGCGATTCGATCACATTTTGCACAAAAGGCTAACAAAGTACCAATATAAAAGGAAGTTTACCTTTATTTTACATGAATGTCATTGCCAAGGAAGCTCCTCAGTTTTATTGCTGAAGTAGGCACGTAATGGACGAGCTACCTAACAGATAAATGTAAGTCATTTACGACCATAAAACTAAATGTTGTTATAGAAATGAATAAATGTTCACACACTGTTATACCTTTGCACCTCTCCTATATTTTCTTCTTCATTTTCAATCCTCAAGCAGTGTCGAAGCACTTTCCTTTCTCTCCTCCCAACCACCTGAGCTCATACAGATTCCAAATTTCAATGGCGTTCCTTAATGGTATTCTCTATTGCTAATAGCATATGCAAAACATCCATAAGTATTGTGGTCAACAAATTATAACAAATACCTATGCTTTTGAATAAATTTGAGGGTCTTCTGAAACACTTTATCTGTTAAATCTACAACAACTGCGGTTCACACCTGAAGTCTAAGACAAGAGTCAATGCTAAATTAAAGATTACAAAAATCATTGCTTAAACATTCAAAATTGCAGATATTAGAATTATATTACCGCGACGGCTTACGTTTATGCTTTGAATGTCGAGAGAGGTCCAAAAAGAAGCTTCTTCACCTTCTCTCTGAAGTGTAACAAATGAAAACGTAATGAAAAACCATTTATAGGATAAAATATTACTTGGTAATTACTCACGTGAAATAATTATTTCAGCGGTCTCGTTGATTCTATTTCATATATTCGGCCGCATTTGCACCTTTTCCAACATAGCTACTTTCAAATTCTAAGATTATTCCTCCTGCATGTAAGATCGACGTAATTTCAAAAGATTTTTTATTACAAAACCTCATTTCAACAGAAGAATCAGAACCAATGTCGATAACCTTAACACTAACCCTGTTTGCAGAGACCTAGACTAAAACCTAAATCCTAACAATTGACCCCTAGCGCATAAAACATAAAAACCTAGGAGTATGTATAGCATAGCGTATTATAACGGCGACATGAATTTAAAATCAACTAGTATTAAGAAATACATACCTCGACGGTTTAGCAAGTGCTCTACGTCTAAAGAAAAATAGATGTGAATCTTTTATTTCATCTTCTTATAATCACCTGCAATAATAAGATTGTTATCTTAAAGTGATATGTATTTCGTATACGTACCTATTTTGGAAAAGAGTTCGACACCTTTATTGACGTACTCTGCAGCGAAATCCCTATAAGCATAAATCATGTATGTTTAATTTTGCCAGTAATGTTCTTCATTGATGCCACTATTATTTCATCACATTTCATACAAAAGGCTAACGAATAGAAATAAATTACAAATCATTTATGGCCAAATAACTAAATGTTGCCGAAGTATTAGGTAAATGCTAACACACCATCGTGCCTTCGCACCTCTCCCGTATATTTCTTCTTCATTTCCAACCTTCAAGCATTGTCGAACCACTTTTCTTTCTCTCTTCCATGACCACTTGAGCTGACACATAAATTTCGAATTTCAATGGTGTTCTTTAATGGTGTTCTCTATCAGTAATAGCGTATGTGAAACAATTATCAATATAGTGCTTAATAAATTATTACAAATACCTATGTTTTTAAATGAATTTGAGGGTCATCTCAAACACCTTATTCACTAAATCTGCTGCAACGGTAGTTCGCACCTAAGTCCAAGACAAGAGTAAGTTCTAACATGAAGATTATAAAAATAACTGCTCAAACATCGAAAGTCGCAGATATTAAAACTATGTTACCGTGATAGCTCACATTTATATTTTGACTATCGGGAAAAGTTCAAAAAGAAGCTTCTTCATCATCTCACTGAAGTGTAGATTCATACTGGTTCAGTACGACAGACTTATAAAAAAAAACATAATGGATGACCATATCTAGGGTAACATATGGCTTCGTAATTACTCACATAAAAGAATTCCTACAGCAATCTTATTTATTCTATTCCATATGTCCAGCCGCATTTTAACCTTTTCCTCATTGGCTGCCTTCAGATGCTACGATTCTTCCTCCTGCGTGAATGATCAACGTAATTTTAAGAGATTTTTTCGTTATAAAACATATTTCAATAGAAGAATCGACACCATTGTGGATAACCTTGACCCTAACCCTATCTATGGAAACCTAGACCGAAATCTAAACCATAAAAACTAACCCCTGGCGCATAAAACATAAAAATCTAGGAGTGTCGTGCATTGTAGCTTATTATCACGACACGAATTTAAAAGCAGCTAGTATTAAGAAATACGTACGCCGACAAATTAGCAAGTGTTCTGTGTCTAAAAAAAATAGACGCGGAGCTTTCCTTTTATCTTCTAATAATCACCTGAAATAATAAAATTATTATCCTACGACAATATGCATTTCGTATACATACCTGCTTTTGAAAAGAGCTTGACACCTCTTAAGACGTATTCCGCAACCATATCCCTACAAATATAAAGCACGTACGTTTAACCATGCCTGTAATGTTCGCCATTGATGCAACTATTCGATCACATTTTGCACAAAAGGCTAATGAAGTATCAATATAAAGAGAAGTTTACCTTTAATTTACGTGAATGCCATTGCCGAGGAAGATCCTCAGTTTTTTTACTGAAGTAGGCACGCATTGGGCCAGCTACCTAACAGATAAATGTAAGTCATTTACGACCATAAAACTAAATGTTGTCATAAAGATGAATAAATGTTCACACACTGTCATACTTTCACACCTCCCGTGTATTTTTTTCTTCATTTTCAACTTTCAAGCAGCGTCAAAGTACTTTCCTTTCTCTCCTCCGTGACTACCTGAGCTCACACAGATTCCAAATTTCAAAGGCGTTCCTTAATGGTGTTCTCTATCGCTAATAGCGTATGCAAAACAACTATAAGTATTGTGGTCAATAAATTACTACAAATACCTATACTTTTGAATGAATTTGAGGGCCTTCTCAAACACTTCATCACTTAAATCTGTAGCAACTGCGGTTCACACCTGAAATCTAAGACAAGAGTTAGTGCTAAATTGAATATTACAAAAATCATTGCTCAAACATTTAAAGTCGCAGATATCAGAACTATATTACCGCGACGGCTTACGTTTATACTTTGAATGTCGGGAGAGGTTTGAAAAGAAACTTCTTCATCTTCTCACTGAAGTGTAGATCCATACTAAATCAGTATGATAGACTAACAAATGAAAACGTAATGAATAACCATATATAGTAACATATTGTTTGGAAATGACTCACATGAAAGAATTACTTCGGCAGTCTCATTGATTCTATTTCATATTTTCAGCCGCATTTGCACCTTTTCCAACATAGTTAACTTCAGATCCTAAGATTATTCCTCCTGCATGTAAGATCGACGTAATTTTAAAATATTTTTTTGTTACAAAACCTCATTTTAATAGAAGAATTAGAACTATTGTCAATAACCTTAATACTAACCCTGTCCATGGAGATCTAGATCGAAATTTAAACCCTAACAACTAACCCTAACGCATAAAACATAAAACCTAGGAGTGACGTATAGCACAGCATATTATAACGGTGACACAAATTTAAAAGCAACTAGTATCATAAAATACGTACCTCGACGGTTTAGTAAGTGCTTTGACTCTAAAGAAAAATAGACGCAGAGCTTTCATTTCGTCTTCTTATAATCACCTGCAACAATAAGATTGTTATCTTAAAGCAGAATGTATTTTGTATACGTACCTATTTTGGAAAAGAGGTCGACACCTTTATTGACGTATTCTGCAGCCAAGCATAAAGCATACATGTTTAATTTTGCCGGTAATGTTCGTCAACCATGCCACTATTATTTCATCACATTTTGTACAAAAGGCTTATGAATAGAAATAAATTATAAGTCATTTACAGCCAAATAACTAAATGATGCCATAGTACTGGGTAAATGCTAACACACCGTCGTACCTTCGCACCTCTCCTGTATTTTCTTCTTCATTTTCAACCTTCGAGCAGCGTCGAACCACTTTTCTTTCTCTATTCGATGCCACCTGAGCTGACACATAAATTCCAAATTTCAATGGCATTTCTTAATAGTATTTTCTGTCGGTAATAGCGTATGTGAAACAACTATCAATATAGTGGTTAATAAATTACTACAAATACCTGTGTTTTTAAATGAATTTGAAGTGCTTCTCAAACACCTCATCCACTAAATCTGTTGCAACTGTAGTTCGCACCTAAGTCCAAGACAAGACTAAGTTCTAAGATGAAGATTATAAAAATAACTGCTCGAAGATCGGAAGTCGCAAATATTAAAATTAAAACTATGTTACCGTGATAGCTCATGTTTATGTTTTGACTATCGGGAGAAGTCCGAAAAGAAGCTTTTTCATCTTTTCACTAAAGTGTAGATTCATACTGGTTCAATTCGACATACTTACAAAAAAATAAAAACATAATGGATAACCATATATAGGGTAACCTAAGGCTTGGCAATTACTCACATGAAAGAATTCCTTCAGCAATCTCATTTATTCTATTCCATATTTCCAGCCGCATTTCCACCTTTTCCTCATTAGCTGCCTTCAGATACAACGATTCTTCCTCCTGCATGAACGATCGGTGTAATTTTAAAAGACTTTTTCATTACAAAACTTATTTCAATAGAAGAATCAATACCATTGTTGATAAACTTAATCCTAACCCTGTCCACAGAAACCTAAACCAAAATCTAAACCTTAATAACTAACCCCACATGCATAAGACATAAAAATCTAGGAGTGTCATGCAAAGTAGCTTATTATCACGGCGACACGAATTTAAAAGTTGCTTGTATTAAGAAATACGTACCTCAATGAGTTAGCAAGTGTTTTGCGTCTAAAGAAAAATAGATGTGGAGCTTTTCTTTTGTCTTCTAATAATCACTTGCAATATTAAAATTGTTATCGTATGGCAGTATGCATTTCGTTTACATACCTGCTTTAGGAAAGAGCTCAACACCTCTTGAGACGTATTCCACAGCAAAATCCCTACAAACATAACGCACATATGTTTAACCCTTCCTATAATATTCGCCATCGATGCGGCTACTCGATCATATTTTGCAGAAAAGGCTAATGAAGTACCCATATAAAGGAAAGTTTACCTTTATTTTTCGTAAATGCCATTGCCAAGGAAGCTCCTCGATTTTTTCACTGATGTAGGCACGCATTGGGCCAGCTACTTAACAGATAAATATAAATCATTTACGACCATAAAACTAAATATTGTCGTAGAGATGGATAAATATTCACACACTGTCATACTTTCACACCTCTCCTATATTTTCTTCTTCATTTTTAACCTTCAAGTAGCATTAAAGCACTTTCCTTTCTCTCCTCCGCAACCACTTAAGCTCACATAGATTCCAATTTCAATGGCATTCCTTAATGGTGTTCTATGTCGCTAATAGCGTATGCGAAGCAACACTTCATCCGTTGAATTTGCTATAATTACGGTTTGCACCTGAAGTCTAAGACAAGAGTCGGTGCTAAATTGAAGATTACCAAAATTATTGCTCAAGCATTCGAAGTCGCAGATATTAGAACTATATTACCGCGACGGTTTACGTTTATGCTTTTAATGTCAGGAGAGGTCCGAAAAGAAGTTTCTTCACCTTTTCACTGAAATGTGGATCCATACTAGATCAGTACGACAGACTAACAAATAAAAACGTAATGAATAACCATTTATAGGGTAACATATTGCTTGGTAATTACTCATATGAAAGAATTAATTCGGCGGTCTCGTTGATTCTATTTCATATTTTTGGCCGTATTTGTATCTTTTTTAATATAGTTGCATTCAGATCCTAAAGATTATTCCTCCTGCATATAAGATCGATGTAATTTCAAAAGATTTTTTGTTACAAAACCTTATTTCAACAGAAGAATCAGAACTATTGTCGATAACCTTAATACTAATCCTATCCGCAGAAACCTAAACCGAAATCTAAACTCTAACAACTAACCCCTGGCGCATAAAATATAAAAACCTAGGAGTAATGTATACCACGGCATATTATAACAGTGACACGAATTTAAAAGCTACTAGTATCAAGAAATACATACCTCGACGGTTTAGCAAGTGCTCTGCATTTAAAGAAAAATAGACGCAAAGCTTTCATTTTGTCTTCTTATATTCACTTGCAATAATAAAATTATTATCTTAAAGCAGTATGTATTTCGTATACGTATCTGTTTTGGAAAAAAGCTCGACACATCTATTAACGTATTCTACAGCCAAATTCCTGTAAGCATAAAGTATGCTTGTTTAATTCTGCCAGTCATGTTCGTCATCGATGCCACTATTATTTCATCACATTTTGCACAAAAGGCTAACGAATAGAAATAACAATGAAAATAAAAATAATACAAGAAAATTACTTGGGAGATCCAAAGTAAAATAAAAAGTTGACCCTATTAGGATCCTAGACTACATCTACGTATTAGTAATTTCTACACATTATGATCCAATAATAAGATGTGCTACAGCTTTAGAATCAGTTCAAAATAATTCAAGCTGAATTTGTTAGTAATTGAATGAATTAAACGAAGTTCTTAATAATTGCCTAATCTGTTACTGAAACTATTGTTGCTGCAAATGTCATAAAAGCAAATATTGATTGATAGATGATCCATGAAATAAAGTGAATACAAGTTGAATAGCTTTTATTGCTTCAAAAGCTGTTATGCTTCAAAGGCTATAAAAGGAAATGCTAATAGTTAAATAACATACAAAATAAATTGAATACAAGCTAAATAGCTTTCTTATCCCATTATGTCCCTAATTTCCTTCTGACTTCTCCGTTCATCCATCTGAATTCTTCCATTCTCCTATCTTTCTGTCATTCTATCCAAATCAATCCCTTTGAGAATATTTACTAGTCTAATATCATCACAATGGTAACAAAGACATTCTTGTCAAAAACATTCAGCTTCTTATCACAAAATTTGACTAGAACGAAATATCGGCTAATATCTGATAAATATATCGATATACAATGGTAACGAGCCCTTGAGATAAATATTTTTTGATATTGTGATAAAATCATAAAATGTCACCTTATAGGTTATATATCACAAAATATCGAGAAATATCCCAATTATTTAATCGATATATCTATCAATATTTGCCTGTCATCTTACGATTCGTAAAAATTTTTTTTAAACTTTTGATATATTTGATACCAATACAAATGATTTGATATATCTAATATCAATACGGCCACGACAAATATTGATATTTTCATCTATTCTTCCGACTTTTAGATGTTGAACTCCTACAAGAAATTTACTTGGTTAGTGTTCAAAATTTTATTTAAACTTTTTCATTTGATTTAAATTTTATTTAAACTTTCAATTATGCTCTTGTTGCATTCAAATTTTTAATCAGCAATTTCTTACTTTAAATGAATCATGCTACATATTGTTCTGAATTTGGTCTATACCAAATTTCAAGCAACAAGTAAATATGGATAGGATTGGAACTACAACAAGTAAATATAGATCCTAATATGGATTGAAACTCTAAGATAAACAAAACGATCAAAGTAGACCAAATGATCATAAAAGGGGTTAGTTCTTTTAGTAGACAATTAGTTAAAATTCAATAGGCATGGCAAAAGCACAAAGCAATAAATAAACAGAACTAAGTCAATGTGAGAAAAATAATTTACCTAAAAGCCCTCTAGTACATGCACTTTACATATAAAGGATTGACAATATACAACTCATTTTTGTTAATTTGGTTCCTATAATTATAGTTTTGATCAAAATTGTTCCACATCTGACACTCGCAATGCATCAAAAGATACCCACTAGCACCATGTAAATTGCCTATACTCAATTTTAATTAATTTACTTTGAATTTAATTTCAACAAAAAGGAAATGTTTTCAATCCACACATCGGACCCAAAAAAAGAAGATACAGACAATATTTTAAATAGAATAATTTTAACAGATAAAATTGGGAGAAGATGCCAAAATAGAAAAAAAATTATTAGCAACCAACAAATCTCATCAGAAAATAACTAAGCTGCAGCACTTACACGATAGTGGCAGCGTGTGTTTAGCTTCTGTATTTGCGATAACGAATCGCTCTCACCGCCGCCCAGACCAGCGAGCCAATGCACCGGCATGGAAATCCCATTCGCATCCGCCGTCTCTCATGTCACTCACATCACCGTCCAGCCCAGCGAATCATTCCACGAATTCCGTCTCTCCTTAGATTTCTCACTGTAAATTTGACGCCAGCGCCAACTGGTCAACTCATAATCACCACCGCTGCCGGCGGGACCACCACCACAACCGGTCGGTATTTAATCAGGGATTCTCCAACACTCAGACTTTGAACCACCATTCAGGTTCGTTCGAAACTTACAATTTCAAGGGAATCATACGAAGCCTCTTCTGCCGTCGGCTCTAAGCAATGTAGGATAGACCGAGGAATGTCGCGGCACGTTCAGGATTATTGGGGAGGATCTCCATCTTTGGGCATGTACGCAAGGGAATCGGTTCCGATTGAAAGAGAACGCCAAGGCCAACGCAGTCGACGACGGCGATCTTGAATCATGTATGATAGTCGGATAGTGAACCTCCCTCCTCTTTGTCACTGGACACACAGACCGCACCCAAACTCGGCGGAAACCCATCCGTTCACCACACGAACCAAGAAAATCAGGAAGTTGAATTCTCACTTTGTGCTTTGTATTTGTGCAACGGCCTGATTTTATTTTTCCCAAGCCGTTAGAGAAACGGGCAAAACTTGTTTTGACGACTGTACCCAGCAATAAAGTCAGATTTTATTGATGACGGATATCCTCTGATTTGATTTTGTTTTTATTTTAAAAAATTTTACGGAAATTATTTTGACAAACTGTACCCAAAAATAATGTCAGATTTTATTTTTTTATGATAGACGATGGACGCCCCTCTGAGTATCTGTGAGAATGTATAATTTTCTTACCTTTATA
>JAODPA010067514.1:0-10547 GCA_025585075.1 Nepenthes mirabilis | reverse complement strand
ACATTAAATATCAATATTAATTATTTATTCAGATCTTGGAAATAATATTGTCACTTGTAATTTTAGCCGTGACACTCATTCGAAAAAATCTAAAAATCTACACTATACCATATATGTCTCAAATTGAGCTGACGGTTACTGTATATTTTATTTAACTTAAAAGGTTAGGAATATAACATTTTTCAAGTGCTTATTTCTTGTTTATTTTATCACATTTTTAAATATATACTAATTAATTGCTTCAGAAAAATAAATTACTATCAAAATATGGGTCAATAATTATAAGGTTCAACTATAGTTAGTACAACAAATTTCTCTGTACTAAGCGTAAAAATACGTGGAATATGGAGGAAACACAGCTGTAAAGTCCATCGCTATCAATTGCTAGAATGCATATAGCTTCCACGAATGATGTAACCTAACCCGAGTGGTAGCCAGAAAAAAAATAAAAGCTTACTTATCTTATACAAGTACGTCATCAATTTAAATTTATTTACCTAAAATTTGATATTTTCTTCCTCTCCCATCAAATTAGGAAAAAATCATTGCCCAAAAAACTCTAAAAACAAAAAAAAAAGAAAAAAAGAAAAAACTGAGCTTGATTGATAAGAACCGTTGAAGAGGATTTGACTAGAATATCAAATCAATATAAAAATCTTATATGCAAATTGGCATAATACTTTTATTTTAAATCAATCTCGCTTATCTGATCTGTATGGTTGAATTAGCTCTCCTTTCTTTGTATTCCATGTCTATTGTTATTGATCTGTCTGATGGGGTAGATCAATTAATTTTTTAAATGACATATGTTATATTTTTTTAAGAAGTGAAGTTTTATCTATTTAATAGATTATATTTTATTCGAAGTAAATGTTATCTATCTAGTCTACATGAAATTTTTATTTGTAAGAATTAAACCATACTTGTTACATGATTTTTGATTGATAGAAAAAACAATTTGATGTATACTTTTATGACAATATAATATAGATCAATTAATGATCAGTCTTTAAGCATAATCCAAAGATTTAAACCGGCTCTCCACATAGCACAAATAAAAAATAAGATTTGAGAGCGGCCAAAAAAGGATTGTCCTCAGATACCCTTTTGACACTAAAACCAAGAAAATATTTAAAAATAATGGATGAAATAAACGTAATAATTTAGTATAACAAAATTATAAGGAGGAAAAATTTACTAGATCTTGAGCGTAGAGTGTAGAGGTTGAGGCATATTTGGAACACATGGCCCCTTTGTTCAAATTCTTAGAGGATATTATTTGAAAGTCCCACTCTGTGTTCTAATCATTTGGGCATATATGTTCACCGGATCTAAGATCGGTATAACGAAAGATAGATTGTCTGAGAGAAATTCAATATTTTTTCAAGTCGATTCCCTGAGCGACATGTACTCTGAACCAGTTGATGGCACTGCTTGGATGGTTTGCTCAGATAGAAATCTTTATTAAGCCATTACCATTAATGGGTTGTTGAGGTCAGGACGACGTGTAAAATTTGATAGTAAGCGTGGGGGAAATCCTTCCTCTTTTTCTTGTAGCTCTTTCGCTGGAGCTCTCTCTCCTCTCCCTAGATTCTTCCATGCACAGGCGCCTTCTCTTTTCTTCCTCTCTCCTCCTATAGCCTTACTCCGGCATTTAGGCATGCTCCTTCCTCTAGCCAACTCCCCTTTTAAAGGGAGTACTGCTATTAGACAAGTAACGCCATTAGAGTCTTCTGATCGGCTTGCCTGCGTGAAGGCGCCTCACTGGTTGGACCTGTAGGTGGAGGTTTTCTATTGGCTGAGTTGGATGTGTAGCGGCTCCCAATTGGCAAGCTTGCAAGGAGGCATATCATTGGCCGGATAATGCATGCGAAGGTCTCCCATTGGTCAGGCAACACGCGTAACAACTCCAAATCCAAGTTGCTTACTCTAAGCCTGCGGGCCCACCCATGGACCTGTTGGGAAAGAGGGCGGACTACTTTCCCGATTAGACAGGACAGTAAGAAAAACGAATAAAGAAGAACAATGAATACAAAAAATTTTACGTGGAAAACCCTTCTCAATTAAGAAAAAAACCACGGGACAATCCGTCCACTGAAACGTATTTCACTATATGATATTTGGGAACGACAGTAGAGAACAGAAGAGAAATCGAAGAACACTCCTTCACCGTTTTTCTCTCTTTCTCACACACTGGTGTATTTTCACCCAATCAATCAACAACCCTATATGGAGCAATATTCGATACATAAAAGGACAGCAACAATTCCTTCCAACAATATGAATATTCTCCTGTCAAAAATACGGCTCCTACCAAACCGTTCTGAGATCATGTATCTCCAGAAGATCTGCTGAGCTGGCATAGTTTTGGATTGCCTGGCGGGCGGCGCACAGTGGGCCGTCCGCGTTCTCCACAAGGACGGTCAATATCTCCATTGACCGTCTGAAATTTGCTCTTTTAAAATCTCTTAGTGAAACCGGCTTACTTCTCCGCCGAACCGGTCAACAGCCCATTGACCGTCCATCCGGTCAACTCCCCGTTGACCGGAACTTCATTTCTTTATACAATGGCACCTTCGTGCTCCGCCCAAGTTATTCAATCAGACGAACTTCTTCACGGGAGTGATTCCCAACAAACTTCCCCTCACGACCGTGAGGAAGTTGGATCCATTAGCCCGGCTTTCTTGCAGCATACTTCATTCTTCCCTCTTGGTAGAATCTTAGTCATCATGTCTGCCCCATTGTCTTCAGTACTGATCTTCTCCAGTGATAACAGACCAGCCTCTAGCACATCCCTTATCTAATGGTACTGTACATCAATGTGCTTGGATCTCGAGTGAAATGAAGAGTTTTTACAGAGTTGTATTGCACTCTGACTATCACAGAATACAGTGTACTTCTCCTGTTGAAGACCCAATTCTTGAACAAATTTCTTCATCCACAACATCTCCTTGCACGCCTCTATAATTACAATATATTCGGCTTCAATTGTGGATAGAGCTACACACTTTTGTAGCTTGGATTGCCAAGAAACTGCTCCGCCCGCAAAGGTTACCAAATAACCCAATGTAGATTTGCGTGAGTCAATGTCTCCGGCTATGTCCGCATCTGAATATCCCACCAACTGTGGTTTGTCACTTCCAAGACATAAGCACCTCTTGGTGGTTCCTCGAATGTATCGCATGATCCATTTAACTGCAGACCAGTACTCCTTGCCCGGATTTGATAGAAATCGGCTAACAGTCCCAACGGCATGAGCTATGTCTGGTCTGGTGCATACCAGGGCATACATTAGACTTCCCACAGCAGAAGAATAGGGAACGTCTTTAATGTATCTTTTCTCGTCATCTGAGAACGGACATTGACGAGTGCTCAGTTTGTAATGATTCGCCAAGGGTGTGTTCACAGGCTTCGACTTATTCATGTTGAATCGCTGAAGCACTTTCTCAAGGTAGTTTTCTTGAGACAACCACAATCTTTTTGCCTTTCGATCGCGTACAATTCTAATTCCCAGAATTTGTTTCGCCGATCCAAGATCCTTCATGGCAAATGACCGTCCAAGCTGCTCCTTCAGTTTCTTTATCCGGTCAATATTTCGTCCAACTATTAACATGCCATCCACATATAAGAGAAGAATGACAAAATCGTCATCAAAAAACCTCTGCACAAATACACAGTGGTCACGGGTAGTCCGCCGGTATCCTTGGCCGAATATAACAGACTCGAACTTCTTGGACCACTGTCGAGGAGCTTGTTTTAAGCCATATAGACTTTTCTTCAAACGACAGACAAGCTGTTCTTTTCCTTTAGCCTCAAAACCTTCGGGCTGTTCCATGTAAATCTCCTCCTCAAGTTCTCCATGGAGAAATACAGTTCGGACATTCATCTGCTCCACCTCAAGATCTTGGGTGGCATCCAGACCCAATACGACCCGTATGAAAGACATCTTTACTACCGGAACAAATATCTCATCATAGTCAATTCCTTTCCTTTGTCCGAAACCTTTAACCACCAATCGAGCCTTGTACCTTGGCTCTTTGGTGTTCTCATCTGTTTTCATCCGGAAGACCCACTTGTTCTTAAGTGCCTTCTTTCCCTTGGGAAGTGTAACGAGATCAAAGGTATGATTCTCATGAAGAGAACTCATCTCATCCTTCATGGCCTCCAGCCACTTCTCCTTGCCTTCGCCATTTATAACCTCTTCATAATCTTCAGGCTCACCAGCATCAGTCAGCATTACATACTCACTGGAGGACAGACGAACAGATGGTCGCCTGTTTCGGAAGGATCGTCTAATAGGGACTTCTTCGGCCGGTTGAGGCATGGCTTCAGTTTGATCATCACCAGGCACTATAACCTCTTCTCCAATATCTTCAATTACCTCAGGACCGCCAATCCGGTCAACTCCCCGTTGACCGTCTGAAACTGTTTCTGATACAGGACGGACATCTTTGGTGCTCACTTTGTCCGTCTGTTCATCACTATAATTTGCCTTCTTGTCAATGTCTTCAATTGTCTCATTCTCGGCAAATGTTACATCTCTTGACCGGACTAATTTTCTTGTGGCAGGGTCATAAAATCTATAACCCAACTCATCCTCTCCATAGCCCAGAAAGACGCATTGCATCGTCTTTGGCTCCAGTTTCGTCCTTTCATCTCTTGGAATGTGTACGAATGCTTTACATCCGAACACTCGTAAATGATCATAGGACGGTTCTACACCCGTCCATATCTTTTCTGCCACTTCACCCATCAGTGGCTTGCTTGGCGACCCATTGATAATGAAGGCCGCAGTCCGGAGTGCTTCTGCCAAGAATGATGCATTAAGTTTTGCTTCAGAGAGCATACAACGTACTCTCTCCAAGAGCGTACGATTCATCCGTTCTGCTACCCCATTCAGCTGAGGTGTCTTCGGTGGTATTTTCTGATGCCTGATACCATGTGACCGGCAGTAGGCATCAAAAGGTCCCAAATATTCACCGCCATTGTCACTTCGGATGGTCTTCAGTTTCTTCCCCGTCTGACGCTCCACGAGAGTATAAAACTGCTCAAAAATATCAAGGACTTGATCCTTGGTCTTCAGTGGGTAAACCCACAACTTTCTTGAACAGTCGTCAATAAAGGAAACAAAATATCGAGCACCTCCGATTGACTTTTCTTTGAATGGGCCACACACATCTGTGTGTATTAGATCAAGCAGTCCGATTTTTGGGATTGACGAAACTCCATTGAAAGATACTCTTCTCTGTTTTCCAGCCAAGCAGTGAGGACACATTTTCATCCCGTCCTCTTTCATTCCTTTGATTAGGCCCTTCCTGACCAAGTGAGACAATTCTTTTTCACTCATGTGGCCCAACCTCCTGTGTCACAAATCCTCTGTCTCCTTACAGATTGCAGCGTTTACATCTCCGGCCATGGCACGGACCTCCATCACATACAGACCGGAGCACTTCTTCCCTCTCGCTGCAACAAAGGACCCTCTGGTCAACTTCCATTCACATTCACAGAAGGTGTTACAGTAGCCCTCATCATCCAGTCGACCGGCTGAGATGACATTCAAACGAATATCAAGAACATGATGCACATTCTTCAGCAATAGTTTCGTGCCATTATTTGTGACCAGAATAATATCTCCTCTGCCCACAACAGGAGATATTCCTTTGTTACCCATCCTAATTACTCCAAAATCTCCCAGAGTGTAGGATGTATATAGTCCATTTCGGGATGTGACGTGTAGGGTAGCGCCCGAATCAATTATCCAACCGGATTCCAGATCTATCAAGTTTGCCACCTCTCCTTGACATGTCAACAGGAGATCTCCACTTGTGACTACTGAGATGGAGGATGTTTCCTCGCCGCGTCCTTTGTCACATTTCTCCTTCTCTGCGTTTTCTCGCTTCCATTTGAAGCAATGTTTCTTAATATGACCCTTTTTGCCGCAATGATGGCACTCCAGATTTTGGTATTTGGATCGAGACTTGCTGCGACTCTTCTCTTTCGATTTCTGGTGACGACCTCTGCTTCTTCCCCTGGATTCGGTCACCAGGACTTCAGAATGAGAAGACGATGATGTCCCATGTGACCGTCTGGACTCGTTCATAAGCAAAGAGGCAATAACTTCGTCCAACTTTAAGGTATCCTTTCCGAACAGTAAGGTTGTGACGATGTGATCATAGGTGGCCGGCAGAGAGGCCAGTAGAACCAGTGCCTTGTCCTCATTGATTTTCTCATCAAGAGCAGACATTTGTGTTAATATCTGGTTAAATTCATCAAAGTGCTTCTCAAAGCTCCCTCCTTCTGATAACCTTAAGCCATAAAACTGCTTATTCACGTGTAGTCTGGTTGTCAGAGACTTGGACTTGTAACGGTTCTTCAACTTCTCCCAGATCTCCGCCGGATCAGTTAGACCAATAACTTCCTGAAGAGTGTTGTCCGCCAGGCACAACTTAATAGTGCAGTTTGCAAGATCTCTCTTATCTTGTCAGTCTTCGTCGGTCATTTTTTAGGCTTTTCATCTTTTTTCTTCAACGCCTTCACTGTCACTTCTCTCGTCAAAATGTTCTTCACTCTCTCTTGCCAGAGAATGAAGTTCCCTTGTCCGTTGAACTGCTCAATGCCAAAAAGCAGATTCTTTGACGACGAAGATGCCATCGATTTAAAGAAGTTACAATACCCAACACGAACCTCTCTCTGATACCACTTGTTGGGAAAGAGGGCAGACTACTTTTCCGATTAGACAGGATAGTAAGAAAAATAAATAAAGAAGAACAATGAACACAAAAAATTTTACGTGAAAAACCCTTCTCAATTAAGAAAAAAACCACGGGACAATCCGTCCACTGAAACATATTTCACTATATGATATTTGGGGACGACAGTAGAGAACAGAAGAGAAATCGAAGATCACTCATTCACCGTTTTTCTCTCTTTCTCACACACTGGTGTATTTTCACCCAATCAATCAACAACCCTATATGGAGCAATATTCAACACAAAAAAGGATAGCAACAATTCCTTCCAACAATATGAATATTCTCCTGTCAAAAATACGGCTCCTGCCAAACCGTTCTGAGATTATGTATTTCCAGAAGATCTGCTGAGCTGGCATTGTTTTGGATTGCCTGGCGGGTGGTGCACAGTGGACCGTCCGCGTTCTCCACAAGGACGGTCAATATCTCTATTGACCGTCTGAAATTTGCTCTTTTAAAATCTCTTAGTGAAACCGGCTTACTTCTCCGCCGAACCGGTCAACAGCCCATTGACCGTCCATTCGGTCAACTCCTCATTGACTGGAACGTCATTTCTTTATAATGGCACCTTCGTGCTCCGCCTAAGTTATTCAATCAGACGGACTTCTTCACGAGAGTGATTCCCAATAGGACCCTGATTTATTCGGCTGAATCTCAGTGCTCAATTTCTACATCTGTTTACTCATTTGAATCACTTATTTTTCTCCATTTGGGCATTCAATGTTTTTCTCATTTGGGTCTGCCCACTTTTCTGGGACCATCATAATTCATTTCAATAATCTTAATCATTCACTAAAATCCAAAGAAACTCATTTTCAAATATTAATCATAATAGTAATGGACGGTTAATAATAATTTTACCAGTTCAAATTTATTATTCTGCTCGATTATGCATGACCATTCAAGCAATAATGGGAGAAATATCAAATGTTTATCATGTCAGTCATTTTGGCTTTTTGTTGCAGGCTAGATGACGGACTATGTAAATCTATATGCATTCCCCCTCATTGTTTCTATAGTTGTATAATAATAATAATAATAATGATAATAATAATAATAATTGATACGTACATAGAATCTAGATAGTCGTTTGAATATAGTTAAATAGTCCTTCAAACCTATTAATTAAATTTTACACATCGCAATAGTCATCGAGAGGTTAAAGGATACAATACTCTTTTCTCGAAATATCTTTCAATATTTAAATTAGAAATCTTTCTATGAAAATGAAAGATAATTTGAGAATTGGAGATGAGAGAATATGAAGAATTTTAGGATTAGAGGGCTTAATTCCATAATTATTAAAAGACACGTATTTTGAGAGTTAAGAGTTATAAACTTGCATTTTCTCCTCCGGACTTGAATTCCTCTAATTGATGGAGATTGACGTATTTATAGTATTACCACTAGCTAGTATGTATCTCTAGAATTGGTAGGACCGTGTACTAATTAAAGTATTACGTTAGTTGGAGATCTAACTGTTATATAAGTTTGTAACCATTCAAAATTTAATACTACTCATTTAATGGTTGTAACTGTCTATTTAATATTACTGTTTATCCATCAATTTATATAATCATTCATGATAATTTAATACCTGACTTAATTTTCTCTCAGGTCATTAGGTACTTTAGTCTTTTGTACTCTTACAATTCAGCTATTCGGATATTCAGCTGACCAGGTATTCGGACATATTTTTGATTCTCTTCTACTTTAGGATGAACGATTCGGCTATTTCATATTCCTCCATGAATCTACAATCTGAGGGCCATGTATTTCATTGGATTAGGTCGATCTGATTTTAGACCAAATCCAATAATAACAATAACAATAATAATAATAACAACAACAATAATGACTATGACGATCACAACTATTTAGTATTTCTATTATTATTAAGTTTCTGCCGTTGCTAATATTAAAAAATTATTAATTTAGGCCTATTCCTTTTTATACACAGTTACAATAGTATGACCACTGTATGATAAAATAGCCAAAAAATTGTAAAAATATAGATGACACGTAAATTTTAAAAATTATTCAATCCCAGAGAAAAAGACTCCAAACATTCTAAACCAAAAAACAAAAAATTTATAAAAAAGTTAACTTATGACATAGTAGGTCCAAAAGTATTAGACTTCCTAGTTGGCTCATCCTTGCATGTGATTGTTACTAAAGAGCTTGTCCTCTGAATTAGGCATACAAGCCATGGATCCGAACAACTTTGGGATGTCTTTGATCTTCCTTCACTACCTTAAAAATTCAGCAACAAATAATATTTTAATTCTACAAATAAGTTACATATCAGAATTTTACAGGAATGTTGATGGGTATAGCTCCACACAGGCCAGCTCAGTACCTAGTCCATTAAAGGAGAAAAGGCCTAGGAGATGAAAGTCCACAGAAATCATCTTAGCCCAAGATCTGACAGACACAATAGTTAATCTGGCAAGCAAGATTTGAAACCGTCCAATAATCAATGTCATTAATGGATAATCAAATAGTTGTATTCGCTGGTTATCATAATCAATGGCCAAAAACTGTAACAGTCAGACTAATAAATATAGGTGGTGGTTACATAATTAACCTCTCTCATAATTATAGGGGTGTAATGCCCGAAAACTGCTAGTCGATATCTTGCACTATAAATACATCTTATCCTCCCGAAAGAAAGGGGACGAAATTGGGATAAGAATCCTCAGCCTGAGGCGTTCAAACACTCTAAGGCCAATCAGAAAAAGCAAGTCACTCTTCCTATGAGTGCACTTTGTCGAAAGCCATTCTTCCCTAAGGGTGCAAAATTATCAAAGTCGTTCTCAGTTGAGCGCATCATACAGAGGCCAATCCTCCACTATACACTCAATCCACTCCAACTTGTATCTACACATTTACATTCCCTCATCTTTCTCTTTAAGTTATAAAGATTTCTAATTTGAGTGTCAGATGATATATAAAGAAGTAAGTCTTATATACTTATTACCTCTAATTTGTTCATTGTAGTGTGTAGAATCCAAATTTCTTAGGATAAAAATTAGATTCGCTTTAATTTAACTTACCGGGCGATATCAAATAGTTTTTTAATTTATACGATAATCCAAATCCCAGGATGCATCAAATGTAGACCAAGTAACGTGTTTAAAATATTATGGTAATAGATTATAGAAAACTTTCAAGAACAATTCATCAAAATAAAAATATGAAAATCTTTTAAAGTGTTGGTGTCTCTCTAAAATGTAATACTCCTCAAGCCTTGAGTATTAGTGTAATAAATGAATTCTAAAAATTATTTTAACAGTCATAAATTTAATTAAATTAAAAAATTTTTGATATTAATTGTGAATTTGGGTACAAATTTAATTATTGGATTAAAGTAAATAATGCTCATGTGGTAATTAACATATACTTGATCAATACATGAGCGTATTTTGGATAGATTATCAACACTTGATATGCATACAAGGGACATTTGTACGTATTTAGATTAGAATGTTGGTGTCGTTCTATACTTGTTAGGTGCTCATGGGCAGTATAGACTTTGCCTCTACACTTTACTAGTACATTTGTATTAATTTGTTATAAATAGGTTATTTAACCGATTTTGACTCATTTTCTACCAAGTTTTGAGAAAGAAGAGAGAACAAGAAGAGGATAAGAGAGAAGAAAAGAGAGAAGGAATGGGAAGGTAAACATGATAAGAAATCAAATAATTTTTTGGTAAATTTACATGAAGGTCAGTATATCTAAATATTTTTCTTTCTTTATTGTTAGTTTTAATTATTAAATATTTCTTATTTAAAT
>JAODPA010067513.1:0-10549 GCA_025585075.1 Nepenthes mirabilis | reverse complement strand
GAGAGGAGAGAAGGAAGAAGAGAGAGCAGAGGCAAATTTCAGATCTGCTCGTCATATTTCAACGAGAGAGATTTCAACTGTTTTGATTATCCGATTATGTACTGACTTCGAACAAGGGGGAAGGGGAAGGAATCTGGTCTATCGCATTTTCCTTTTTATTTGACGGGACTGTTGATGAACCAATGAGCAACTAAGCCGTGGGTCTGTCGTTGTCCGGCGATGTTCGCCGGATCTCCGAGCGATCAGAGCAAGATTTCGGCTGAGATTCGCCGGAGGTCATTGGCTTCGTGATGCCGAGTTCATTACTTCGCGAGCGAAGATGTTCAAGTCGGCGAGATGGAGGGGCGAGAAGAATAAGATCACAGCTGTGTTCAAATTGCGGTTTCACTCGACTCAGGTACCAACATATGGAAAATTTTTGGGGATATGATTTCAGAGTTATTCTATTTTCTCCTGAATTCGTTTTAATATCGAGATTGTGTACAGAGAGGGGGAAAAATCAATTATAGTGTGCCGAGTACTTTTATTTGTATCCTAAAGTAGTTTGAAACCACCATTTACGTAAATTGTTTAATTTTATCGCTGAATAACTTATAAAACGAAAAAGAATCACAAACCACCCTTATTCAAGGAATTTGTTTTATCGAAGGAATTTGTTTTTTGGAAAATAAATGTGCTTGAAATTTCATGTTCTAAATAGTTTACAATACCTCAGAGATTGAAAAGAATCTGAGAAAATTGGATGTGATTTTTCTAGCCATTTCCCGCATTTATCAGTGGCAGGACAATCTACTACTCATAACTGCTAATTCTGTCTTAATCTCGGTTTCACATTTTGGAGAATGCGGATGGATTGAAAATGGACAGCTTTGTAAATTTTATTTTCTATCCCTGAATATCTGTTAGAACGAGTAGAATTAGAAGGTGTTGTTGAAGCTATAGGGAAATAAAGTCATCTAAGTTTTGGATTGAACTTCAATGTTGTCTTGGTTTCTGAATGGTTGTATTAGGCTCTAGAGAAGGGGGAAAAGGAAAAATGTTTTTTTGGAGTACTTCCTGCAGTTTTATCCTTGACAAAACGTCGTATTAAGGAAACCCTGATTTTTGCTAAATTAGGTGACAGAGATTGGAGGAAAAGCATTGGTACTATCTGTGATTCCAGCGGCGAATGGAAAACCAACGGCGATAATAGAGAAGTCTACAATTCGAGATGGTTGCTGTTACTGGGAGAATCCAGTGTATGAAACGGTGAAATTTGTTCAGGATGCTAAGACTGGGAAGTTTCATGACAGAATCTACAACTTCATCATTACGACAGTACGACAAAATTTCCAATTTCACTATANTGAGGTGGCGAATTCAACTCAGGGAGCAAGGTATTACAGAGTTGGACTTCCTTGAGAAAGATGCAAGCTACTACTTGACTCCTATTGGTGCCTTTGATCCTATTGGTGGTGGGTTAAGTGAGGAGACGTTGGCAATTGCGGTGGCAACAGTGACACAATTCCACCATGTAGAAGACCCTGGTGACCCTG
The DNA here is from genome assembly GCA_025585075.1 of Nepenthes mirabilis. NCBI lineage: Eukaryota > Viridiplantae > Streptophyta > Magnoliopsida > Caryophyllales > Nepenthaceae > Nepenthes > Nepenthes mirabilis. The sequence goes on along the minus strand of JAODPA010067513.1, from coordinate 9,014 downwards.
ACAACGATGGTCAGATTGGAGGAAAAGCATTGGTACTGTCTGTGATTCCAGCGGCGAATGGAAAACCAACGGCGATAATAGAGAAGTCTACAATTCGAGATGGTTGCTGTTACTGGGAGAATCCAGTGTATGAAACCGTGAAATTTGTTCAGGATGCTAAGACTGGGAAGTTTCATGACAGAATCTACAACTTCATCATTACGACAGGCTCACCTACATCCAGTCTTGTGGGGGAAGCTTCTGTGAATATTGCGGATTATGCCAACACTACTAGCGCTGCTATTGTTTCTTTTCCTTTTAAGAGCTCAATTTCTGAGGGAGTATTGCATGTCTCAATTCAAAGGGTGCAAGAAAATGATTGCCAAAGAGATCTTGATGAAACTAAAGTTGAAAATACTGAATCTGGAAATAAGACCTTGAAGAGATATTTTAGCAATGGTGATGCTGAAGAAGGCACAAAGACTAATTCCACTGAAGACGAGCCTTTGAGGAAAACAATGTCTGAGTTAAATGGTAACAGCAGAGCCTCCAGTGGATCGGATATCACATTGTCTAGTTCTGGCAGCAGCTCTGGACTGAATACTCCTCGAGAACTTGCAGTGAAAAATAATGACACCATGAATGCCTCAAACTATCAGGTTCAACACAGAGTTCAATGGGAGTGGTCACTGAACACTGCCGATGATTCGACTAGGGATGACACAACAAACAGCTCAAGAGAAGCCTTTGTTATTGGAAGATCTCAATTGGCTTTGGACAACTCCGTTGCTACTTTTCATTTGGCCGCTCTCTTGATTAACCTTGAGGACACGGTTCTTTTGATGGATAGGGCAATGTTACGGACCCCGTTTCCCATATCCCGTTTCCCATATCCCCCGTTTCCCGTTATATATATTGATTTGCGTTGAATGAAAAAGAAAAGAAAATATTTGCCCAACTCTCTCTCTCTCCCTTTCGTTCTGTTCTTCTCTCTCTACTCTCTCCTCTCTCGTTCGGTCTTCCTCTTCCCTTACCCTAATCTCCCTCCAAATACCAGCCTCCTCCGCCAGAACTCCCCTCTCCGTTCACTCCATCGACGACCTCGCCGGCTATGATCGAGATGCTCGTATCAAATGGTGCTTTTATTGAGACAAAAGCGGAGGCGAACGACGGACGAGCTTTCGCTGCACGCGAAGCAGCTAGGGCCGAATGGGCCAGTGCGCTGAAGGATCTCCGACGAGCTACCGACCGATTGGCCATCCAACTGTCCACCATGGCTTCAATAGCGGCACAAACCCGCAACCAGTCACTCCACCGACTCGAGCGCGACACTAAACGGTCAGTGACCTCTTCACCTTCTATGATTTCTTCTGCTTCTCCACCACCAGTTCCTCGAATACTCGTCCCTGCTTCCCCATCGTCTTCAACTTCATCACCATATTCGGCTTTCCCCTTCGTTAATTCCTCATTAATTTCAAACTCGCCAGCAGTTGTGGTTCCCACAATTGAAGGGCTTCGAGCCTCCATCACTGAGCCTTTACTGACTCTAACTTGAATCGAGAAACCAAATCCACATGTGTCACGAGCAATTCCAAAATCTGCTTCTGTTTCCATCCCGTCTTATCATATTCTTCGGCCTTCCACCTCAGAACAAATTCTGTCACTTGTACCTGTGAAGGACTATGGTAGTGCTGATTTGGCTGAGAAATTGTCGGGCCTTGGTAGCCTTGGTGGAGATGATGAGGCGCAACAGCTGAAAGAATCGATTCTTGCTCAAGCATCTCTATCCGTGATTTCCTCTGTTCTCCCAACGCCTGAGAAAAGCCTGCTGGCTTCTGGTGGAAAGAATCGACACTCTCTGCGTTGTCCTGCTCCATCACCTGGATTCATTCTCTCTCGGTTCAACTGTAGCGCAGGACCGAGGTCCTACTGTAGCTCCAGCCGAGATTCCTTCCAATTGCAACTGCGAGCGTTGTACGCACCATCTTTTCTTCAACTACAAGCACTGCGCGCACCAAATTGGGGCGTCGAGCAAAGTCTTATTAGCCGGCAATTTCACCTCCATGCCTTGACAACTGGACAGGCAAAATTGATAGTCACTCTTGCAGCTGAACTGTCTATCATCCCACGGCTTCATCATGAAGCTTTTCCAGAAGGGGTGCACCTGGAGACAGCAATCCTATTTGATGACACTTCTTGGAAGATTTTGGTGGTTTGGACGGAGACCCTGGACGGAGCCATCAGACGCTACAACCACCCAACCAACTTGCCGACTACATTTCAATTTACAATTGCCTTACTGATTTGGTGTTCATATACCTATCAGCCACCTAACTTAATGGATAGCACGTTTTCTTTGCCTGCCCTATCAGCCACCGTGGTAATCCATTCAACTCGGCTGCTATTTGGTGGGTTGTGCATTCTTAATCTTGCCATTATATTATTCATCTCTGGAAAGACTGATTTGCTTACATGGTGGGCTAGCAGCTTGCCTCGTTTGTCAAACAAAATACATTCCATCTTTGTGCTTCATTTCTTCAATGCCTACGATGTACTGATCCTTTTTTTATGCTGCTTTCGCTGGCTCTTCTTATCAAAATGGGCATTAGGGGTTGATGATGTTTGGTTTGGCTAGGTTTGTAAAGAGGAAGGTCCTCCTCTATAACCCCTCTTTATTGCTCCTAGTATTAAATGTTTTGACTATCAGAGGAGTGGAATTGACTCTACTCAGAGATAGAGAGGTGACATTTCATCTGGAACTCACCACTCCAGTTTTTCCGATAAAGGAAGTGTTTGAGCAGAGAACAAAGGAGGTCACAGTACTGCTTCCTTGGGTTAAAGGTGTTCAAATCACTATGTCAACACAACCATCTAGACCAATTTCAAATATTATGGCAGACTCTTGTCGCAAAAGGGGTGTTGAGAAAACAACAGTTGCTGTGAATTATGCATATAATTTGGCTAGCATGGATGCTGGAGTTGGCGTCCTTGCTGCTAATGCCGATGGACCCAACTTACCAACCATGGTCTCACCTGAGCCCCGGATCTTAGGAATGAATCCAGAAGGCCTGGGGGTCAGATTGGGGTCCTTGGGAAATGCGGGGCAAGGCCGTGCAATTACGCGAGGCCCAATGGTTTCCAAGGTGATCAACCAACTTCTTACGGCTGCTGAATGGGGGGAACTATACTACCTTTTTATCGACATGCCACCTGAACATGGTGATATTCAGCTAACCTTTGGCCAGATTATTCCATGGACAGAGGCTGTAATTGTTGAAAATAGCAGCGATGGTTGGCAGGATGATTGTGTTGGAACTATGTCTAGCTCTCGGTCCCTTCCTNTAATGACACCATGAATGCCTCAAACTATCAGGTTCAACACAGAGTTCAATGGGAGTGGTCACTGAACACTGCCGATGATTCGACTAGGGATGACACAACAAACAGCTCAAGAGATGCCTTTGTTATTGGAAGATCTCAATTGGCTTTGGACAACTCCGTTGAAAAGCTCAAATCTGATCTTGTTGTTTTCGCCAGGAAGGCTGAAGTGTCAGAGTTGGAGTTGCAGAGTCTCCGGAAGCAAATTGTGAAGGAGAGTAAAAGGGGGCAGGATCTACTGAGAGAAATTTCTGGCCTGAAAGATGAAAGAGATGCACTTAAGGAAGAGTGTGATAAACTTAAAGCCTCCCAGAAATGGGGTGATGAGATGAAAGTGGGAAGCAGTCCACGGGCTCTTATTGAAGAAATTAAACTTGAATTGAATCATGAAAAGGACGTAAATGTCAATCTCAGATTACAACTGCAGAAGACACAGGAGTCAAACTGTCAGCTGATTATTGCGGTGCAAGACTTGGAGCATATGTTAGAGCAGATTGACAGAGGAGACTCTGATCCATCAACGAAAAAGAGGGCTGAAGAATTAAAGGAGAGAATTCCATGGTGCCAAAGTGATGATGATGAGGAGCAAAAAGCTCTGGAAGACCTTGTAAAGCAGCACACTAATGCGAAGGAAGCATACTTACTTGAACAAAAGATTATGGACCTGTGTAGTGAAATAGAAATTTACAGGAGAGATAAGGATGAGCTAGAGATGCAAATGGAGCAGCTTGCTCTTGATTATGAAATCCTGAAGCAGGAGAACCATGCAATATCCTATAAACTGGAGCAAAGTCAGCTCCAAGACCAACTGAAGTTGCAATATGAATGCTCAAGTTCTTATGCCACCATACATGAACTTGAAATACAGATAGAGAATCTGGAGAATGAACTCAACAAACAGTCGAATGACTTTTCACACTCTATGGCTACCATAAAGGAGCTTGAATCTCATATAAAGAACCTTGAGGAAGAACTAGAGAAACAAGCACAAGGATTTGTAGCTGATCTTCAAGCTGTTACTCGTGCCAAAGTGGAGCAAGAGCTTGAGATAGAGAAGCTAGAAAATGAACTTGAGAAGCGGTCAAAAGAAATTTCAGACTCTGAGGTTACCATAACGGAGCTTGAATCTCATATCCAGAACCTTGAGGAAAAACTAATGATACAAACACGAGGATTTGAAGCTGATCTTGGAGCTGTTACTCATGCCAAATTGGAGCAAGGGCTCAAGATAGAGAACCTAGAAAATGAACTTAATAACCAGTCAAAAGAATTTTCAGACTCTTTGGCAACCATAAAGGAGCTTGAAGTTCATATCCAGAACCTTGAGGAAGCAATTGAGAAACAAGCACAAGGTTTTGAAGCTGATCTTGAAGCTCTAACTCGTAACAAAGTTGAGCAAGAGCAGAGAGCCATCCGAGCAGAGGAATCCCTGAGATTGACAAGATGGAAAAATGTAAATACAGCTGAGAGGCTACAGGAGGAATTCAAAAGGCTCTGTTTCTATTTGCAAATGCAATCGACATTCGAGGCAAATGACAAGGCGGCTACCAAAGCAATGGCTGAAGCTAGTGCACTACGTCTGCGGAATAGTCATCTTGAAGAAATGCTGCAGAAGGATGCTGATGAGCTACAATTGGTCAAAGATGTTTATGAAGCCAAATTGGATGAGCTCTATCACCAAATAAACATGAAGTCGAACCAAATAAATCAGATGTTGGTGGAAAGTGAAGAAAAGACCAAACAACTCGAACATCAGATCAAACACAAGGATGAGGTTTGTCAAAGGCTTTCAGAGGAGCTCTCAATGCTTAGAGGTGAGATAAAAAGTCTCAAGGCATGTAATCTTTCACTATCTGAACAGGCTGAACAAATGGGTAAGTTGAAGGCTGAGCTAAAGCAAATGGAAACAGTGATCAAGGAAAGGGAATTATTCGTCAAGGGTGGGATTATGGATAGAGACAATTTAGAAGGTACAATTGCTTTGGCGAAGGAGGAGGCAGAGAAGTCAGTGGAGGAATTGAATGCCATAAAACGACTCGAGGATGAAAAGGAGCTGACTCATTTCAGTGACCTAAGGCACTCTATGTACGAGGATGAGTTGGAGAAGGAGACATTGAGAAAGCCGGTTTTCCCACTCAAAGAAGACCCACCGAAGGAGAATGCGTCTGCAAGTATGGAAAGGAAGCTCAAGGATAGCAACGGGCGATCAACAGCAACCGACAGAACACAGGGAAATCCAATAAGAAGTAAACAGGAACTAGTCCCATGTGGTATTAAAGAGACGGCAACTTTGAGGGAGAAAATACAGCCAGTCCCATGTGGTATTATTAAAGAGATGGCAACTTTGAGGGAGAAAATACTACTGATTGAGGTAAATCCCGAAAATCTGAATTTGGTCTCCAAGACAGTGCGATTTGCCTTACACGTATTGCTAAATGATGGAAATATTTTCCTAGCTATTCATCTGCTGTGCAATCTTCTTTCTCTGTGTTTGTTGAACGAAATTTGCTTTAGCAAAATTCTTTCCTTTTCCTTTGCATTCACCATTTGACAGAGTTAAGGGTAAACATAAGCACAACTGTAAAGTCGTTCCATTATCTCATCAGTTCATATCATAGATACAACCTTCGTGCAATATCTGGTTAAGGTTCTTTACGCCTAACCCTTCGAAGCCTACAATATCGGAACCTCGTGTATTGAGCTGTCCTATTTGACAGAGTTACAATCGTACCCTAGTTTGATTTTGATGGCTTATGATATCAATCACACTGAACAACGATTTAAGAAGGAACTTCTTCTGGATGCAGGGAGATGCTAATCTTGAAGATGCCATCTTAAATGGCAAGATGGACGACGGAAGCACCGCAGCTAAAAGTCTGAGCAATATGGCAAGCGAGTCCGTGGAAAATGGAACCGTGCCCTCGCTAGCTAATCGGTATGAATTCCAAACACTTGGTTTCTATCATTTTGATTTCCTCGATAGTGACCGAGTTTTGGACAAACGTCACGTCTCTAATGGCGACTTGTCAATGATATGCTCACGACTCCCCTCTTTTTCTACAATAGCTGGCTAGTAATCTGATCCCCATTTCCATTTCCGCAGCATCGATGAAATTTCACCTGCGCCACAATATAGAACCTCCACTGATTCCAGAGAAGTGCAGGCCGATGTTCTGTTGAAAGAGATGAAGACACTGAGGGAAAGAAACAGCGCAATGGAAAGTGAACTGAAGGACATGCGAGAGAAGTACTCAGAATTAAGTCTGAGATTTGCAGTAGTGGAGGGAGAAAGGGAAGAGCTAGTCATGAATTTGCGCAGCGCCAAGAATCCTAAGAAGCCCGGATAATTATTCCCTCAAAATCTGCAGACCTCGTAATATACGCAGAGGAATTCCAACGGGCTAGAATCTTTGATTTCTTTATTTCTTCTTTTTTCTTCTGAAATTTCCGTGGCCATATTTATGTGTATATATTTATGTATATATTTCGGCCATTTGTACGTAGAAATTGCATAGGACCGCATCTCCATTTCAAGTCTGCAGGATCATTGGTTGCTTTGTCTTTTTTTATTTTTGTGTTTCTCATGTATGTTACGAATTCAAAATCTTAGTGTGTGTGTATATTAAATATATATATATAAATGGAGTCGATAGGCCCAAAATAACAGTCTCAAGGAGAATTTTTTGACTGAGATTTTCAAGCAATATAATCTTACCATTTCTCTCTATTTTATTAGTTATTATTATTATTATTATTATTATTCTTTGAGACCCTTCGGATGCCTCGAGAGTCCTCTCTCTTCCTTGTTATCTCATGAGTTTTATCTAAAATCCAACTACTTTCGCTTGAAAATATCGATCTCATCCTTCACAAAATGTCGATGTGCTAGCAATTGGGTCCAACGTTATTCGGGCTCTGGACAAACATCGTCCTTCGATTTTCTCTTATTAGTGAGCCCTAGATCTGATGTCTATATATATCACAAATCTAAGTTGACAGGAAAAAAAAAGACTAATTTAAAATTTGTTTGAAAGGAGATTCAGATAGCAACTATATAGAAAAATATTTATACCAATGCTTTCACCCTATTATTCTTTCAATCAACTATCATCACTTAGAATGATGCATAGATTTGACTAATTTTTCTAGTTTTGGACAACTATTTACAATGTGATTTTTTCAACTCAAAAATCAATAGCCCCAAAGGCCTTCATAAAATGCTTTTTTCAACATTTTTATACGGTATACGTTGTTGAAATCATTCACGTAATTTCTACCATCATCAATAAATAGTGATTATTTGTATCTAACTTTTCATGTTATTCTAAATTGTGCGTATGTAATCTTAAAATAAGTCATATTTTTTTTGAAAATTTTTATTGAATTGATTCTAATGAACAGTTATATATTAAAAAAGAGTAAGAGACTGAAGAGTCTAATGATAAAGAAGAATTATTTGCTCAACATCCTATGCTATGACATCAAATCAATGGCCCTAGACACCAATATAAAACATTTTTTGATATTTTTATATAATTTATATTGTCAGAATCACCTATATAATTTTCATTCTCATAAATAATTAGTAATTTTTTGCATCTAAACTTTTCTCAACATATATCAATGCCCCGATCTATGTATCAATGGCCTCAAACACCAAGATAAAACAATTTTCTAATATTTTTTTACGCAATATATCTCCAGGATCATTATATATCCTTTGTTAATAATAGGCGATTTTTTTATTGTTGGGCCCCAATATAAGGGCCCATAAAACGCAGCCCAAAAGAGAGGCCCAAGTAAAAAGCCCAGAGGCATTTCCACGAACCAAGAGAGCTGAACGGCCCAGGAGGCCCGAAACAGAGGCAAATGTCCCAAAGGACAAAGCCACAACAAAGGTTCGAGAGGCCCCTTCAGCCCACAAGGAGCTCGAGGACATCGCGAATGACATTCAGATACGAGGACAGCAAGAAGAAGCCCGAGAACCCCCAAAGTTATATCAAGTCTTAGATCAGTTTGAGAGGCCAAAAGGAGACTCAAGGACTTTTCACAAAGGGCCTCCAAGAATTGCCTTTTACAAGTCTGCAAACCCACAAAGCAGCAAGGCACGCCACGAAAAGACGAGGACCATCTCATACTCGGCCGAGAATGCCAGCTAAACAATTTCGTCGATTCCCAAGAAACCTGTCATTACTGTCAGTCGTCTTCACAGGGCACGCCTGGTCAAATTAAGACTGACACCTAGACCCCGCACGCTTGACACGCTCAGGCCTACCAGCGGCGCCAGCCACGTGCTATCCTACTCACGTTAGCAGCATTAAATGTGACCGGTGGGACAATGGACAGCCTCTCGGCCACCCGCCGGCTGCCACGTGTCCTCTCCCCAACGGCACAATTTTTTCTATAAATACCCAGCAGAATCCTATTTAAAGAGATCATTCTTCAGCTCTTTAAGGCATAAGAAAGAGGGAAGATACTCCCAAAAACTTATACTTTATAAGACTTTTTCCCTTAGTGAAACATTTCTAAAGGCCCAAAGTTTCGTGGTTTTTCTTCCTTATTCAAGAGGAAGCTTTCCACGTAAAATCTGGTCTCAGTCTCTCTCTTTATAATTCTCAATCCCAAACACTTATGTTGCACGTGGACCCCGAGCCCCG
>JAODPA010067512.1:0-10547 GCA_025585075.1 Nepenthes mirabilis | reverse complement strand
ATTATTATGGTATGATTTTGTCAAATATTTTTTCAACAATCGATATTTGTGTTGCCTTAATTTTATTTTTCTATATTACAATGATATTATATCAATCATCCAAAAGATAAGCGAGCCTAATATTTAAAATGATCATAATAAAACCCTAATTGTAGCTCGATATTGAGCTCGTAACATCCATCCAATTCATTTCTGCAGCCCAAAAGAACAAGGAAAAAGGGGACCCTTTGTAGTAAGTCACCACCTCCGATTGCCATTTACTTAACGAGATCCTATTAGGTACGTGGATGGATGAAAATATCGGTAACGATATTAGCCGTGATCATATTAATATGCTATATATCGGATAAGGCGTATCAATATTAGATATATTTAAAATTGTAAACCGATAGAAAAATATCGATCGTATATCACAATATATAATCAATATGAAAATATATTACGATATTGTCTTGGTATCGGAAGACTGATATTTATAGATATTGATCGATGTTTAAAATATCACCCAACACTTTCAACACAGGGAGCTCCGTTTACACCCTTGGGCTTAAACATCGTCGATGCATTCCTCTTGTGATAGCATGCTTAGAATCTCCAACTTACAGTTGAGAAGTTATTTAGAACAAATGAGACAGCCAGCTCAATCCAATTCCTTACTATAACTTCAAACAGTGAGAAAAGATGCATCTTTAGAACACGCTTGGGAAAACAGTTGAATAAAAAACTGTCAAGATCTGACTTACCTCCGTGGCTTTGCCGGTGCCTTAAAGAAGAATTCCGTTCGGACAAGTTGGTCATCTCGCATATGACCATCGGCATTAACAGAACACCAGCGATAAGAGCAGCAACCATCAGCATAAGGAAGACAGCATCCCATCCCTGTGTTGAAAGAATTCCAGTTAAAAGAGGGCCCAGAGCAGCACCAACCGACCCTGTACCATCGATAATAGCAGTCACTGTTGCCAATGCTCGAGAATCTCCTTTAAGAGAGCTGTGGGTGCCAAGATCTGCAGAAACTGCAGTCGTGATCAGCGCATACGGCCCGTTCACAAACAAGCCGGCCATCATCATCAGGATAATGTTGACTGACATTGAAACATTCCCGTAGGATCGATACAGAAGCAGTGAGGGAATTGCAGCATACATAAAACTAGCAACTGTAATAGCCCTTGCATTGAGTTTATCAGATATGTAACCAGCCAATATTCCACCAATAATGCCCCCAACGTCGAACAGAGTAGAAAGATTTCCAGCAGATTTCACGGAAACATGTTCTCCACCAATAGCTGCAATGTGTATCACCAGTAAAACAATGGAGGGGACTTATTCAGGGCTTTATGTGTGTGTATACAAAGAAATTAATGGTGTCTATGGATGAAAATATTGGTATTAACATCAGTCGCAGATAGATTAATATTGTATATATTTAGATAACATAAATTGATATTAGATATATTAAAAAATTTTTTAAAAATCATAAAAAAATAAGAATGCATTGGCCGATATACCGACCAAATATCAAATATTACAATATATCACCAATACAATAACATATCTCGGTATTCAAAAATATTGGTATCAGAGTAGCCGGATATCGAAATATATCGGCAATTATTTTTATCTATGATGGTGACATAGAACTTCAATGAACCATATATGACAAAGGACTCATGCTTCATTCCTTGGCTATGCTCTGTCATTCCGTATAATACGTAGCGAGTCTCAGAAAGCAGAAAGCAAAACTCAAAATGCACCCCGTAGTAAGCATGATGAAAATAAACCTTGTGGGTATATTTAGATTAAAGAAAATATGAATAAAAGAATGTTTCTTTTCTTTAGTTTTTCTCTAATAATTAAACAACCAAAATGCTTTTCTTAAAAATTTATTCTCTTTCCAATGTAAATTTTCACAATATTCAGTAAAATAAAGAAAAAAATATATTTTTTTTATGAATGTTTATCCGTTGCATTTTTTACCTTAATATTTTCCTTTTCTTTATATTTTCTTTAATCCAAACACATTCTATAATTTCTTCTCTTTTTCACCGTGTAAACCTTATTGCTGGCAAGGCTCTGTTTACCTATTGCTGCTCCCTTTCTACAAGGCAAAATTGAGTATTAGAGGCTGCTATTGACATGTTCCAAAAGCAGCCTAGATAAAAATATCAGTCCATATATATATATATATATCAGGCCCTCGACACCGATATTTTATGATTTTGTGATAATATCTGAATATATTAACCAATATACCCAATATTTTCATGATTTCATAATTCTCATAATTTTTAATATCGTTATGTATTGTCTAATATGTGTAATATTAATATAGCTACAATCAATACCGATATCAATATCAATACCAATACCATATTTTCATCCATGGTAAAAGTAGAAATTTTTTTTGGGAGGGCAGGGGTTATTCAGCAAGCTTGAAGTAGTTAGGGCCTACTTATTTAGAACCATAGACTCTGCATGATTTTATCACTAAGAAAAGCGAGACAAAAGAAAATAACGCACACAAGAGCAAAGGGGTGAACTTGAGATGAAGAACAAACCTGTCTGACTGAGATAAAACGGCAGCCAGTAGAGGAAAGTGTATGCCACAAGCTTTGCGAAGAGGAGACACAAAGCAAATGGAATTACCCCAGGTATCAAACAAGCTTGAACAAGCCCAACCCCTCTTTTACGAGCTGAATTAGATTGCTCTACTTTTACTGTGTGATTTTCTTCATCAGGCATCCCAGTTGTGGTATCAGTATTTGCAGCTGAATCTTGAGGGCAAGGAAATCCTGCATCCTCAGGATATGCAGGCAAGAAGAAGTAAACCATTATTCCTCCCATGAAGATAAAAGCAGCAGGAAGAATAAAAGACCAACCCCATCCGTACTCCAAAACACTAGCAGCAAGAAGAGAGCCAAGAATATTGCCCACAGATGTATGAGCATTCCAAACACCCATAATCAAACCCCTCTTTCTCTTCCCAAACCAATTGCCAACAATGGCAACAACAGAAGGCCACCCGGTTGATTGAAATAACCCAGCCACCATTTGCATTACGAGATAAAACCAAAACACATGAATGTTCCAAAAATAACCCATGCCAAAAAATCCGACAAATATGCCACTGCCAATCATCCCAGAAGTCAAAAAGAGCCGCAGATCAAGTGTATCCCCTAAGTGCCCTGCAACATACATTCCCAGGGAGTAGCATGCAAGAAATGCAAGATCAATCTCACCCAATTTTGATGTCCCATCGCTACCATTAAAAGGAGCCCAACCCTTGTTTGACAAACTGGTTCCATCACTATCTAGCAATTTATTGTTGACGAATACATGGCCGATAGGCCAGGGGTATCTTTCAGTAACTTTAGCCGGCTCTGGATACAGAACACTCTTCACTATGCTGCTTGGTTTTCTCGAAGCATGGTACAACATATACGCTATAAAAGTAACTGACAAAACAATGTATTTATATGTAGAAAAACTCCAGTCATTTCTTCTTAAGCTTCTTACCAAAGAAATCCCAGGCGGGGCCTTACCCATTGGATCAGAACTCAGAGTCAGCTTAATGGTCGGCAAACAAGCTCAAACCTATAAATCACGTGTTAGTTTTCTGAAGTCACTGGCATGCAGATTTGCTAACTTAAGCATATTTCATGCATTTTCAAAACCAACATCATTTCTGAAACATGATAATATAAAAAAGCAGCATAAGATTAGCTAAAATGCTCATTTTCCAGGATTTGGAAGATTAACATTTCTCTCTGATCATCATGTCCAACTCCAAAAGTCCGGTTTGATTGATTCTCAAAACTCATCCTTACTACAAATCTAGACTCAAATTCAACAATATTTCAAAATGATGCAAAGGGAAACAAAAAGCAATGAAGAAACTCCATCGGCTAAATAAAGCTGAGCCATGTAGGGTAGGGCAAAAAAACGTAACACAGAGTACTGTTATTGATCCCTTCAATGAAAGAAGGCAATTCAAGAGACATGAAAATCATTCAGGCCTACCTGAACTTTCTCTTGAAGGACAATTGAGAATTGCTTCGGTGAGGTGTGCATGATTTTGCGCAACAACCTAAATTCAAATTCACAGTGAGGTTTAGTTTGAGTCAAAATACTATTAACCTGGTTTGACCTTACTATTGACCCACTATCTAAGAAACAGAACAAAACAATCTGCCACTAGCTCGCCACAAAAAAAAGCAGAAACTTTATTTTACTCATATTTATCACATACAACAATGCCATTCATTATGTCACGGTACACCAGTAGCCAATGTCATCGTCCTTTCACAAGCGTCCAAAAGTCAATTCAATGATTGATAGTAGTGTACATCAATAAACAGCCAGAGAATCCCCAAATCAAGTCCTCAATTCCCTCGGTGCATAAAATGTTTTGTATTAGTTGGGTTTTAGGTTACTCCATTGGGAATCCTATATCTAATAGATGAGTTATCTAAAGGTCGTGAGATATCCACATAAGACTCACTCGAGCGACATTGTTCATTGAAGGTTGCGCAAAATTTATTTGAGCGAAAATATTCACGAAAAGTTCTGTGAGAAGGCAGCAAGCTGATGGCTTAAGTGCAAAGACTAGGTGGATTTCCAGTAGTTATCCATGAGAGGACTGCAAGCTGGATGCTTGAGTGCCAAGGCTGGAAGGTTTTCCCATGGTGACCTTAAGATGGCCACAAGCTAGCCACTCAAATAGCTACACAGGATATAAAAGAGCTTGTTCTGATTTTTAGGACAACCAAAATTATTTTCAATGCAAAGTAGCGTGCATGAAGAGTGAAAAGAAAGAAAAAGGAGAAGAGAAAGATGTTTGATATCTAATTGAGGTCCAACTCGAGTTCTATTATTTACTAAGGTTGGATAAGCTACTCGAGTCTAATTTTAGGATATATTATTGTTTAGTTGCTCTTTTTATCACTGTATCTTCTCTAATGAGTTATTAGGTCTGTTTAGGTTATTTTCAATAGGTCATTCACATGAGTTATAAAGGAGGAATTTTAGATGAGGTTATATTTATAACCCATCACTTTTATAATAAATTTCTTTGGAGATTGTCCCATAATTTTTCCATTTGTTGAGAAAAATTTTTCACATTAAATATTGTCGTTCAACTTGTGTGTATTTAGTTGTGTGATTTACTCCTTGTGTTTTCATGGTGTTTGGTGGTCAACAATTAACGAGAGATTTGGGGATTTGTTTCCGCTGTATCAATTATGTGCGTGTTTTGTTCCCAGAAAATCACAAGTGGTATTAGAACGTATGTTTTTTCTAGGTTGGGAAAATAATTTGATGGTATCAACATTGAAAGGTTATCCACTTTACATTGAGAAATTTAATGGGTAAAACAATTTTATTTTTTGGTAAGAATGAGTAAGGAATGTTTTAACCAGTAAAAGGATGGTAAAAACACTATGGAAAAAGATAAGTCAAAGAGGATGAATGATGAGGAGTGGTAACACATGAAGAATTTTACAAATTGAATGATCAAATTGTATCTTGCGAATAATATTCTTCACAAAGTTATAGACTCGTTAGATATAGCGGGGTTTAGATGAAGCTAGAGGGCTTGCATAAGTCTTAGTTCTTAATATGAAATTATATGTGAAGAAGAAATTTTATGGTCATGATTATCGAAAGGGAGAAGTTTTGAGAATATTAGGATAAGTTCAATTAGATCTCAAAATAAATGTCAATACTTGATGAGAAGATTAAGGATGAAGACAAGGCGTTAGTGTTACTAGCTTCGTTGCCGGCCTCATGCAATTACATTGTCACGATATCACTGTTCGAGAATAACGCGCTCAATCTTGATGAGGACATCACTTTTTTATTTATAAATGAGTTTATGCGGAAGGAAAGTGATGAGGTTTTGGGGGAGTCGAGAATCTTGCTATCCACTAGCAATCACGGGCATGGGAGATCGAGGTAGTGAGGTGGTAAGTCAAAAGGGAGCAACAACCGATAAGAGCCAAAAGAAAAATGATGTTTTTTTTATGGTAAAAAGGGACACATGAAGCGAGATTACTTCAAGCAAAAGCAGGAAAACGAAGGTGGTAGCGAGCAATAAGAAAGTAAGGATCATTATGGCAATGATCGGGCCTCTATCATTATCTACGGAGACATTTTAATTGACCATGCTAGGAAGACACGAAACTTCACGAGCCAGAATACAAGTTGAGTGATAAATAGCGGATCCTCACAACATACAACATTGAAGAAGTTCCACTTCACATTTTATATGCCCAGGGACTATAAGGTATTAAAGATGGGTTACAATGGCTTATTGAGGATATTGGGTATTGGGAATGTTAGCTTGTGGATAAATAATAGGACGAAACTCATATTGAGAGGCATGCGATATGATCTGATATCTGGCTGATTTTAATTTTAACCGTGAAGCTTGAGAAAGAGGGCTCTTGCAGATATTCGACAGTAGCCAATAGAAACTTACCAAATGCACCTCAGTTATAGCAATGGAGAGTAAGCATTCCAGTCAATACTTAACAAAGATTTTGATTACCAAGGATATTGCCAATGTAACTAACAGGCAATTTGGTCAAGGTGGCGGAAGAAGGACAACGAGGAATGGCAATAGGAAGCAAGGGTTAAAATCAGTACTTAATAAAAGCTTTAGTTGCCAAGGGCAACGCCAAGGTAACCAAAGGATGGTTTGGTCAATGTGGTGGGAGGAAGCCAAGGAAGAGTGAAAGGGGAGAGACACCACGTGGTGAAGACGCTGAATGGAAGTGGGGCAATACTCCGGGTTTGGTGGAGCAGAAGAGGTTGCAGTTCAACCTTGAGGAGATTGATGTTGGTATCTCTGTGGAAGAGAAATTGCTAAAAGGTAAGAGATGACGGTTGCCGGAGTGACGAGTGATCTTCCATGAGATCGTGGAGAAAATTTATTGGGTTTTGGATCTTTTCTTTGTGAGTCCTATGCCTAATGGATGGGTCATCTAAAAGTCGCGCAATATTTATGTGAAGCGTGTTCGAACGATACTATTTATTGAAGGTCATGCAATATTTGAATGGGGTTTGCTTGAGCAAAATTGTAAGTGAGAGGTTGCACAAACAGGCTGCAAGTTGGCGGCTTAAACACCAGAATTTGGAGGATTTCTAGTAATTATCTGCAAGAAGACCACAAGCTAGCCACTTAAGCATTAAGATTGAGAGGTTTTTCCAATGATGACCGCGGGATTGTTGCAAGCTAGCCCCTCAAACAACCATGGGCAATATAAAAGGCCCTTTTTTGATTTTTAGGACATTTGAAATCATTTGAATATAAAGTGCTGCACAAAGAAATAAAAGTGAAAAAAAAAGAATATGAAAATGTTTGACATCCAGTTGAGGTTTGACTCAAGTTTTATTATTTGTCAATGTTGGGTACGTTATTCTAATATTATTTATAAGATATATTACTGTTTGATTATTCGTTTTTCTTGGTATACTTTCCCTAGTAGGAAGCTATGTGTGTTAGGATTATTTTTAACTGATCTTTTGCATGGTTTGTAATGGAGGAAATTTGAAAGGAGATATATTTATGACAAGTCATTTTTATAGTGAATTTCTTCAGAAATTATTGTGTGATTTTTTATTAGTCGGGAGAAATTTTTTATATTAAATATTATCTTGCACCAATCTCACGGAATCTCGTTGGAAGTGTTTTCTCAAGCGAAAATCGAGGGAAAGTTCCAAAACATATGTTCTCAGAGTTCATTCAAATGAAACTTCGCATCCGTATCACGCTAAACATTCTTTTAGCAACAGAAAGGAAAAATAACATGTATAATATGTGTGGGATTCACATGGAGAGACCAAAATCCAATAATTTCAACATTGACGACAAATAAACCACAATGATCTGCATTTGAACGATAATACTGCAATTTTCTTTTCTTTTTTAGGCAGAGCCGAGTTGAAGTTTCAATATTAACAAAGATTGATAATTACCGACTTCTTCAGAAATTATTTCTTTTCCTACCAGTCGAATCGTCCTAAATCTCTCCAATTAATCACATTTTGCAACGTACAGAATGAACAAATATGCCACCAATTATGTTAATTTGGGCCGAAATCTGACAGTTACTGAAGAGAATTACTCACCAATCCCCCAATGCTCAAAAAGCTTCATTGTCGAAAGAAATTGCCAGGTGTTCGAGTTTCTGTATCTTCAAATCATCAAAAACGAAACGAGCTTATGGTTCAAAAATCGTCAAAAAAGAAATGAGCTTATTGTTGGAATTAGTAAAAATCTACGTCATAATGATAAAAATCCTCACTCAGATATTCGCGGGGAGCACGAAAAAAATGGATGGAGAGAGAGCAAGACAGAAAGACAATGCGCAACGGAGAGAGAGGGGGGAATGTTCGCAGAATATCCTCTCGAAATGCCCAAACAGGGAACAGAGAGGTCCGAAGATGAACAGCAGTGGGAGGAAGACAGTGCAGAGGAGAGAGAAATTACAGACGTGGGACACGTGCTCCCTCCTCTGGGTTTTGAAACCGCCCGTTTAATTTTTTTGGGTGGCTACCTGATTTTTTAATTTTTCCGGTCCACACAGTTTAGCCAGCTCTCGAGGATCGGATCCTGCAGTACAAATCAGCTGTATCGTAATTTTTTTTTTCTTTTTTATATTTTTTTTATAAAATTTGTATCACAAAAAAAGTCAAAAAAAATTTATGAAATACCTGCTTTGCAAAGCAGGAACCCCGAGATGATAATTTTAGCACGCTTTCATTTACACGAGTTTCTCCATGCGCCTATTGTCATGCCTTCTGCGGTAGAGATCCTAATTGGAGCTTATTGTCCGTGGCACGATACATCCTACAAAGAATATTATGGGATTATATATAATATGGTTTAATAGTTTAAACCGTACTAGATATCTGCTGGGACCACTCCCATGTAGAAAAATATCGGCTTGAAATATACCGGAGTAAATAATGCCGGAGTGAAAATTCTCAGAGTTAAAGTTGACCGAAATTTTCGAGAGTAAAGGTTGACCGGAATGAAATTCCGGACCGAAGAGTGAAAAATACTGGTTTGCATTTTTTGGAATAGCAAATAACTAGTTAGGAAAGTTAGAAGCCGGTCAACAGAAAATTGATCGATTGAGAGAAGTATCCAGTCAACATTCTGTTGACCGGCTGAGAAAAATTGCAACAAATTTGTCGATTGCACAGAAAATGCCGGTTTGCATTTTTCGGAATGATTTTGGTCAACAGGATGGAAAAATAGACAATTGCACCAAAGTGCCAAGTTGGAGCGAAATTGCCCGATTGTGGCAAAGTGTCAGGTTGAGGCAATTTTTCCCGATTGCGCCAAAATACCCGGTTGGGACAAAATGGCCAGTTACGCCAAAATGCTCGGTGGAGGCAAAATGGCCAGTTGTGCAGGAAATTCCCTGTTGTGTAGAAATGACTGGTTGTAGCAAATTGGCTGGTTGGGCAGAAATGACCGGTTGGACAAAATAGCCGGTTGGAGCCAAGGTGACCGTTTGCCGGTTGGGCAAATCTTGGAGTGACCAATTTGCTGAAATGGCAAGCTAGGAATGGTTTTTGGCCGATTTTGAATTTTGTTTAAAATTTTGGTATGCAATTTGGCTGGTTTGTTTTTGGCAGGTATGCATTTGGCCGGTCTGGTTGGATTTCCTGGAGTGGTTGGAATTTTTGGAATGAATGAAAATTTCGAAATGCAGTTGGGCGGTTTGAAGAGTTAAGGACTGAGGACTTTAAAGCAAGAGTTCGAGGTCCTGGTCAACGCCTGAGAACTCTAACAGAAAAGTTGGTCACTTACAACATCTGCGCAATCAAATTTTTTAGAATAAGAAGTTGATTCTCAGAATTGGCATCCAATTGGTTGAGCAGGTCAATTTCTCCAGACAGAGTGGTGATTTATAGAGTTTGTGGCAGATTATAAAGTTGTGGCAGGTTTTGTACACACACAACTTACCTACTGGGTAAATGATTTTCTGGCCAAATTTGTATATATACGCATGCTGAGTATACAAGCATGATGTGTAGAAGAGAGTAATGAGAAAAGAAAAACGTAAAAGAGAAATATATTCTTACTATTATTTTGTTATCAGCTTTTCGAGAGGCTTCTATGACCAAATGGGTTTTTGTAACAAATTTCACATAGTAAATTTATTTGTGAATTAAGTATCCCGTAATTTTTTTCTCATATTTTAGAAGAAAATTTTTCACGTAAAAATTTATGTGTTCTTTCTCTTTCTCTCATATCGTGTGTGGGTTTGTACATTTCATCATTCATGTCCGACCTATATTGTTCGAACGACAACTATATATAGCCCAACCATATCGGGTTAGTCGACCTATGCATACCCATGATGTGATTGAGCCATGCTAGCCCAGTCAATTTTTTATTTATATGTGCAACGGTTCTGTGACCATTGTAATATATAAAGGGCGATGGGGACAACCCTCTTTTTAAAAGTAATTAAATTTAAAAAAAATTATAAATATTTCATCTTCCTACTCACCACACACACTCTACTCTA
>JAODPA010067511.1:0-10547 GCA_025585075.1 Nepenthes mirabilis | reverse complement strand
TATTAAAAAAATGATCGGATTTGGATGGCATAGCCTGCCAAAATAAGCGGGCCATGTGCCATGCAGGCCGACATATAAGCATGCTCTGCTGTGGCGGCACAGCATGTAACTGTGAGCCGTCCAATAAGCATGTAATGGCCAAAAGTTATGAAATAGATAGTAAAGATTTGAATAGCCATCAAGGGGACATAATTTCATAGCTTTTAATGTACAAGTGATCCAATGTGTTATGACCATAAGAGCTTCACAGGGTCGAAGTTGTGATGACCAGGTTTGATATTTCAATGAAAGAGTTCTAACGAGGGAATGATATTCTTTCATCACCATGGAAGCAATTAAGCAAGGGAGAAGACGATTTCTCACAGACCATCATCATCATCAGCTTCTCTTCCATCAAACCCTAGGACTCTACACAGACAAGCACACAGACCCCTCCCCCCCCCCCCCCCAAAACAAAGAAAAAAAAAAGAAAAAAAAAAGAAGGGATACTTGAAGGCAGATCTACAGCTTTGCAGGCTTCCCCAAGGTCGGTGCATGTCTAGTTTTCGTACCAGGGGCAACGAAACCTCCAGCCATTGAAGATGAAATATTTTAGCTCGCGCAGCTATACTCGCTTGTACGCATGGACGTTCTCAGCGCTTTGGCAAAAACATCTCAAGTAAATTGCGGCATGTGAACCGACACAGAAAGTAGTTCTCGAGAGGCTAACTTATCTTGGAAGGGAAAATGGTATTTCCGGATCCATCGTCCCTCGAAACTTGAACTTGTTCTTCAAGGATAAATGGCGGGCCATCTGCAGATTGGTTGTCCGGATTTTGATTGCCAAAGGAGGTCTGCCTTGTTTTCTGTTGTTGGTCGAACATCATCCTCAGCTGTCTTCCCTGTTCCTCAATCCTCAGCTGCAGAGTTCGCTGAATCTGCGTCCCAGAAGGATATCCGTATTAGGGTTCATCTTGAATCTTAACGAGTTACAAGAAGCAGTCACTAAATAGCTCCACCAAGAACTTACACAGATCAAAAGAAGAGCGCCGTTAAGGTCCTATGTCTATCCAAAAATTATTCAATTTTCATTATTATTTCATCCAATTTTTAATCTTATTAGCTGGATAAACATAGAAAAATTTCCACCTGAAAAACCATAACAATACTCACAAAAGAATGGTTACAGTAATGCAGAGGATGGCTACAAAACCATTCCCCTCTTTTTCTCATTGTAGATGAAAGTCTAACATTAGATTTTTGAAATTAAAAAGTGACGATAACTTTTTTTTTTAAATATTAATATTCATTTAAATACTTAATCCAACATTTAAAAAAACAGTTCAGAATTTTTTTTTTTTAAATTTTTATATCTCACCCATTGGATTTCTTTAATCCTAACGGGTATAAGGGGGGAATGCAAGGGGCTGCATCTTTTTTGGGCAATGCAGCCTCTCGGTATCTTCATTGGGCGATCCAACGGTATATGTCCGGATACATACATAGACCCAAAGATTTCCCATACCTCTAACTGTTCATGAAGACGCCTTTGGACATCTAGTTGAAGTTGTAGTGCTTCTCTGAGTTGTATCCCACTGCAACACACAGGAGAACGAAAAATCAACCAACATGATTCAAGAAAAAGGATTTAGTGTATGATAGCTTGCTATAGGAAGATAAATAAATTTCTTTGGTAAAAGAGATGGCTTACGCTTTAGCATCAAGCTGTGTCGCATCATTTGAGCTGTATCGTTTCCCAGATTTTCCTGCCATTGATTTGAAATACGGACTAAGTAAATTTACCGATGGAAGCGTCGGGATCTGAGAAGTCAGAATTGCTGATAAATTCATGAAAATGATATGGAATATGCTCCAGAAGAGGAGGATTAGAGCAAATTTTACGAGAAACTGCTCAAAGGATGGGCAGGAGTGCCTCTTTTGACCATCTTCTTTTTAATCCACCAGCAACTAATGATATTTTTTTGACAACCTTGCTCGTTAGTAGATAAAGAAATGGCCGACTTGAGAAGAATGATGCTGAGTTATGTGAACTATCCGTTCTCATGACTAACGATTTCGGTGTAAAAAAAGCCAGAAAGTGAAAGGAACAACGTAGGTGGGCAATTATTTCCGCGGGACACAAAAAATCTCAGTGGGCAAAATATTGTCTCATCCCCTGTTTCTCTCTCTCTCTCTCTCTCTCTCTCTCTGCTGTGTCAACACTAAAATGATGAGAAAGTACCAAATATCAACAAACATTCAGAATCCCATCTTGAGTGATCCTTAAAAAAATGGAGTAGGGGGACAAGTTTCTGTTAATGCAAATGGAAATCTCTGCAAAATATCAAGTAGGATAAGCAACTTTGATATTTGGTCAGGAAGGGCTCTATATAATGGAGTACTCGACGCTTTTGATGATGAAAGAGATCTTTTCGACTGTCATGACAAGCAAAGTAGAACAAATCATTTTGAGCTTTATTATAAGTTGTTTCATGCAAGAAACATGACCGACGTAGCAAAAACCATCATAAGTGATTGAAAAGGACAAACAAACGACAAGAACACATTTTGACTAGCATCAATGTAGAACTTGAATTCATCAGTAAGAAAATCAAATGCCTAAAATCAGGAACCTTAGTCAATATTAAGTCACTGTAATCATAAGCCCAAGAGAGTGAATTCTATGTCCTGAATATCAATTTACAGGCTCCCCTGGAAGGAGGTCTTTTTCTTCCTCCGTCTAAGCTGCGCTGGAAAGACTCAAAACAAATCAAGGGAGCAATGAAGGAGGTCTATATGTTCAGGTGCAGATACTCAGCATTTTTACAGACATGCTTATTTCACTGAACCTCTTTCCAAGGCAGTGCTCAGACCGTTACACCTTTTATGCGGGGCAGAACTTACCCAATAAGGAATTTTGCTACTTAGGCCTGTTATAGTTATGGCCGTTGTTCAGCAAGGCTTCGGTTGCTGGCTCTCCTGTCATCAACTCACTTACTTCCTTGACAGGAAAGAGAAGGAAAAGACAAAATTGTCTTGACTCTGATATATTCAGAAGTCTACGTTGAGGAACCCTGGTGAAGGAATTTTTTTGCCCACTTGCATAATATGATTGCAAAAACAAGCAAAAGATGTTTGGAAGTCAACTTCGAGGCAACTTGCTAAAGCAATTTTTTTGCCCATTTGCATATATGATTGCAAAAACAAGCAAAATTGTTCATTTCCTGAGCTATGGAAGGCATATTATTAAGACCATCCCCAGATTAGGAATTAATCGTTGTACATAAACAACAAACTGTCTTGGGTAAATACCCAAAAACAAAGAGGAGATCGAAGAAATACTGTAAATTCCACTTATAAGCAGCTAGAACTCAAAATCATGGTGACATGAGACGTAGGGGAACTTTTACCTTCAGTTGATTCAGGCATGAATTTTGCAATTCGATATTTCTGCAAAACAAGTAATATCTATCAAGACCAGTCATATTCACCCATCGGTAGGATTATTCACCTGTCAAATAACAAAAAAAATTCCAGCTGGTGATCAATTAATATCTGTACACTTTAGTAGCAACGATACCTGCAGGTGACTTTTCACATGGAAGATTGTCAATCCATCTGAGTTCATCAACTTCAGTATTGCCTTGGGGGTTGCCTCTAAGCCCGATAAAATCAAAAGTAACAACGTCAACAACTAATTGTTACTTAAAATATTCTAGCCTTCAGAAATTAAGGAAGTTACAACACTCACTGTCAGCTCCCCCAAGGCGATTTACACACTCAACAAATTTCTCATGAAGATCTGGAGTCCACCTAATTCGTGTTTTACTGGAAAGAACTGTGCCTGATGAAACTGGAGTTCCTGAATTTACAGAAACACCCTCAGCAGGTCTCGATGCCTTTTTCTCATGTTGAGAAGAGAAACTCTTTTTACAAGGTTCAGAATCTTGGGAATATGGGCAAATCTGCAGGGAAATCATCACTTACAAAAACAATTTTTTTGTGCGGAACAGAAGCTGTGTTCTTCTTCCTTTTTTTTTTTTTTTTTTTTTTGGGTTTTTATGGAACAAGCAAGATAAAGACAAAATCTGGAACTAAAGAAGCTTACTCTAACGACCCGCTTTCCGTTCAATGGAAATGAATAGCTACTCCCATCTGATCTTGCAAATTCAGCAAGCAATTTATTTTTCAGTTGCTGAATATGCTTACTTCCAGAATAGTTGCTACGTGTACTACTGAAGGACTTTTCAGAAGTACAAAATTGATCAATATAGAATAAAGAGTTTTCCATTGATTGCAGGGGGGTTTTCGATTGGAAATCTGAACCTTCTTTCTCAGAGAATTCAAAAGGGAAGCCATCTGTGATACATGGATGTAGTTGAATGTTCGAGTCAAAATTTTTCACAGTTTGGCATGGCAAGGTGGGGCTGCTGAATTGACAATCATACTGTGGAAGACTCATGAAGCGCTCGGTTTCATGAAATGCAGAAGCTGGAAAGAAGCGGCTGATAGTGGCACTTGGAAGATTACCTGGCATAGAGTTTTGCAGTTGACACTGTCCTCCTATGCCTCCAGACAGTGAGCGAGTTTCAGCGCTCCAAGGCAGTTGGGAAGCAATGAACTGGGAGTCTCCGGTTGCAAATTCCAGAGTACAACCATCAGTCGTTCTACCACTCTGTTGTCGTTGCAATTCGAAATCGATCTTCTGATTTGTATTCATTTACAGGTGATCAAAAGAACTGAAACAAAATTACCTATGAAACAAGATCAAAAACAGAAACCAAAAAACTGTTTCGTTCAACTCCCTAGACCAACAGAACTGTTGAAATTTTGATTATATTTACCATTGATTCACTTAAAAGGGAGGAGGGGCACGCGGAATACACGCAAGATCGATGAAGGAAGATGCAGATAGATGGATAAGCAACAGAATTGTGGAAATCACATTTGTGCCAAAATTCTTCCTCATATTCTCTGAGTCTTCAGAAACAAGCCATTAACATTTACATCACCACATGTCTTTGACAATATCAAAGCCCAAGGCATCCAGAAAATACAAATTGTACGACCTTCATAAGAAAAGGATAATAGAGCTGAGGCCCAATTATAACAAAGAATCTTTCGTTGTGCTTCCATGTCCCACTTAAAAAAAGAATAAAAAACTATATTTTTATTAATCAATAGCACAGGGAATATAAGTCTGCCAGTACATGATTTTAAAAGTCAAGGCTGCTAGCATGGGGAAGGTCGAAGAATATTGTTAGAGACATGTATAGCTTAGTGATGTTGTGTGAGATATTGACACAAATTAACAACTACAGACCATTTTTATTTATTCCAAAACATATATGTGATTATATAAACAAGATTATATAATTACGATAACATGAACAACAAATCTTTTCAAAATGGGAAATAATTATTACTGTTTTCCCAAATCTTTGCACTTAAAAATTGGGTGCCAGGAAATTTTCACTACATGTTTGACATAGGCAGCTGCTAGATATGTAACAAAAATGATCAATTTCCTAACGGGGAAAAAGATCAGAAAAGTGAATGGATCCAAAAAAAAAACAAGAATTTGTAATTTTCACAAGTTCGCAAAACTTTTTAATTTGAGCTTCCATTCTGTGAATGGTCATTACACATCACAGAAACTATCCCAGTAGCTTGGGATCAGATACACAAAATTTTCAGTATTTAACATCATCCAGAGACTTCTTCAACCTTTTGTTATTTCTCAATTCTTAGATCATAAATATTCATCATCCGTTTGTTGAAAGCATTATAACCCAGATGCCTCTTGACTTCATTACATGGCATCAACAAACATCCTCTATCCATTTTGCATGAAGTGACATTGTTGTAAAATGAATCAAATTCCTCAGAATTTAACTTGAGATCACTGCTTGTCAAGAGCTCATGCACAATTCAAGAAGCTGAAAAGTTAAGATTGTGCAAGCAACTAATCAATTCGCTGCATTGTGTTCTTTAATGGTAAACTAAGCTACTGAAGCTCAAATGGAAATTGTTTGGTTAGCCGCCGCCGATTCAAGCCCATCCTTTGTAAAGTTTAACAAGCCAAATTAAAGTCTAATTTAAGTTTGTCAAAATAAAAAGCCAAATTTGAGCATTGTACTACTTTATTCAACTTGTTTGCTATCCTACTCGAACCCAGGGTAATTAAACTGCAAATATTCCCTTCCTATGAAAAGAAAGGCATAAACTCACCTAGAAGATGATGAATCTATTTTTACATTTCCTACCATAAGGTAGATACAATAACATTAACAAACATTTAAATATAAAGATCAAAAATTCAATAAACAAAAGCAACCACACTGTTGTGCAACAGCTGTTGGGATTCAATGGAGACATACCTACAATCAGTGCAACGGAACAAACCTGAATTTTTCGTCAAACGTCAACTACCAGACACTTAGAGGATGAGGAATACAATGCAATCAAGCGCATAAAGTTACACAGTAATATTTAATGTGGAAAACTCTTCTCAACCAAAGGGAAAATTATAAAACAAACTCAAAACAAATTCATTATAAAATAATGTCAGTTAAAAAAGTAACCCCTCAAAAATCTTTTCACTACAATCCACGTAAATGACTGGTTGAACACAGTCCCCAACAACCTAATAATTTACAAGAGAAAATAAAATAAGAATAAGAGTGATCAAACGGTGTTACGTCCTAGGAATACATTAAAGTAATGTATCTGACCTTGATGAAAAACAAAACTCAAATCAGATCTTAATCAGATATGAACCTCTTCAATTTCTCTCTTCTCTTTCTTGTACAACGCCCCTTATGCTACAAAATGATTTTAGATTACTGTAAAAACGCATCAAGTGCGACTTTATAGCAATGTTAAACGTGTGCTCCACTAGTGTATCACGCGTGACCTCTTTGGACAATCCATGCAAGTGGCCTTTAGGCGTTGGTCCCATTGGACTCGGCACACATGAACCCCTTAGCGTACAATAAGTGTGTCAATTCTATCCCAAATGTGCATGACCGTCTATCGTACGCCTACTAAGCGCAGATACCACTTATTCATCAAAAATGTTTTTCACTCAACTGACCCATGGACAAACCTCGTACAAATCTCTAGTGTCCTTTGTTGCTTGGATAGTCCTCTACTGACTTTCGGCTAGCCTTCGTACAAACCTCATGCAACCCGTGCTGAACATCTCTCTCTGAGTGTGCTACACACAAACATCGTGCATCCTCCCAATGACTCATCCATTTGTTATGAGATCTATAAGGAAATGACTCAAAACCTAACAAACTTTATCTCACAACTCTGTGGGGGACTCTTTGCATTCCTAGCAACCGTCATTTCTTACTCTTTAGCAACTTCCCTCCATGAGAACCCAAACGGTAGCCTTTGCAAGCTTAAACGACACCCTATTTCACTCCACTGAGCCTAAAATATTGCCACTCTCTTTCAACTTCTTCACCACAAAAGAATCACTCCTCCATACACTCTTTTCAACCTCCTCTTCCAGTCACCTTAACCAATCTGGCGTTATTCTTAACAATCGAAGCTTTCATCAAATACCGGCTCAAACACTTTCCTTGCCACAATCAAGGCGCCTTTGATGAGCTTTCATTGGCCTTTACTAAATGTCGTACAAAAGCCATCCTTGTCAAGCTGCCTAGCTGAAATTGCATTTAATCGAACATCCAGAGCATGTTGCACATCCTTCAACACAAGTTTCGTCCCGCTACTTGTCCACAAGCTAATGTCCCCATGCCAACAACTCTTAACGAGCTATCATTATCTATTTTTAATACCTCACAGTCTCTGGGCGTATAAAAGGTGAAGAGGGACTTCGTCGGTGTTACATAATGTGAGGAACCACTATTCATCACCCAACTCGCATCGTGGCCAGTGAAGTTCCATGTCTTCCCTCATGGATAATTGGAAGGTCTCCACAAATAGTGATAGAGACCCGATCATTGTCATCATGATCCCTCCTCTCCCGTTGCTCACTACCGCCCTTCTTCTACTGTTTCCTCTTGAAACAATCCTATTTTATTTGACCATTCTTGTCACAATGAATGCAAGATATGTATTTTAATTTTATTGCCTAATGATATTAATTAATTTAAGTTAATAAAAATATCGAAATCAATTGAGGTTTTTGGTCAAAATTAATTTTTTAACCATATTACATCAAACTAAATGAGGCTTGACCGGCGTCTAACCCTCGCATGTGCATATTTTGGACATTAAAGTCGCGTCTGAACGACGCCTCTGAGGCGCTCATGCATATCTTAGACAGAGTGATCATACTCGATGTGCGCTTGAGGGACGCACATGCGTATTTAGAATAGAATGTGTACACCTAATGTGCGCCTGAGGTACAGTCGTTCGTCATTTGTCTAAACGCCTATCATGCGTTTAACAGACGTACGTTTGCTAGTTTTCTATATAAAGCCCCCTTAACCTATTGTCAATCATTTTCGCATGATTTTGGAGAGAAGAGAGAAAAAGAGAATGGAGAAAGAGAGAGCCGGTAGGAGAAGAGGAAACCAAGTGAGATTTAAGAGATTTTTACTAATTTTAAGTTTAAAATAAGTGCATTCAAACCCTCTTTCCTTAATTGCTAGTTTTTGCTTATCATTTTGAATATTTCTTATTTTAAATACTCATGCATGTACTATTTTTGTTACTAAAGTGTTATTACTTTGTATATACATAATCTTACTCCAATTTTATGAAAGCTTTATGAAATATATGTTATGAATCTATGCACATCATGTTTAAATGCTGATTTACTATAACAATATTCTTATATGTTCTTAAATATTGCTTGCTACTATTGCATGTCTTTAATATTCATGTATATTGTAAGGTACCGGTTTTAAAATATAGTAATTAAGAGTAAAAACAAATCTATTATAAAATAGTATTAATTATAAAAATAATACATTTAGAAATCCTTTTACTACAACCCTAATGAATGACCGGTTGAATATAATCCCCAAAATACATAACAACCCAAAAGATAAGATATAATGAGAATAAGAGTAACCAAATGGTAATGAACCCTAAGAATATATTAGAACAACGTACTCGACCTTGACCTCAACCACCTCATCCTCTTCTTCCTCTTCTTTCTTCTCTCACTTTTGCAACACTCCTTGTGTTGCAAATGATTTTGTATTACCATAAAATCAATTAGACGTAACTTTATAGTACTGTTGGCACATGTGTGCTCCTCACATGCTCTGGGCTTGGCCCATCTAAATAATTCACACACGTGTCCTTCAGGCACCGGTCCCACTAGAATTAGCACGCAAGAACCTTCGATGCGCATCAAATACACCTATTCTATCCTAAATGTGCACAGCGGTCTATCATGCACCTACAAGCTGCAAACACTACTTGTTCACTAAAAATACTTTTTGCTTGACCGTTCCTCGAACGAACCTCACAAAAATTTTTAGTGAACTTTGTCGCTTAGTCAACTCTCAACCGATACTCGGCCGACCCTTGTATAAACCTTGCACGAACCTCAAGTATCCTTTATTACTCGAACGATGCTCAACCGACCTATGGTCGACCCTCGCACGAACCTCATGCAACCCTTGCTTATCATCTTTGCCTGAGTGTGCCATGTGCAAAAATCTCGCGCCTTTAGATGACCTATTTATTAATAGTGGGACCCTTAAGCGGCTTAAACTGAACAAGTGCAAGGCGTAGTATACTAAAAATATTGTGCACTATAGTGCCTTTTTTCAAACAAAACATATTCAAATTCACCCAATTTTCAGGCCAAGTTCATTTCAAGCGATGCCCTTTTCTCATTTTTGCCTTTTGCCCCTCAAACCCAACAGTAAAGAACTTGGACGCAAAGTTGAGCAGTAGTTCATTCGGCCAATATCTTATACTTTTGTGTGTTGGCACTATCAATCAGAGACATCATCACATACTTGCAAAATTTTATCTCTATCTTTCTCTGGTGGAATCGTAGCATTCTAATCCATACGCCATCACGGCATGATAATTCCCGAGCTTTCGGACGAAAACCAGAAATAAAATCCATTTTGGCTCCTAGGGCTTAGAAGATCCACCCATTTAAAGCACGAATAAAGAACAATTAAGAAATGATTTACAACCTTATACTATTATTTTTATAAAAAGAATGACATAGGAAAATACCTCGTGAGCTCATCCTCAGTTATCCGAAATTTTGAAAAGGCAAACAACAGGATCACCGAGGCACAAATTCTTCGTTTTCCACTGTTGAGAATTCAATCATCAAAGTAGGAATTATTCTATGTTTTTCTGGGTTAAAATATATAAATCGATTGCCGCGTTGTTTTTGCGCCAACACATTGCCGGCTGCAATATGCTGATTTCGAATCGAATCAAATCAAAATACCCTTTCTGTTCCGCCCAGATTTGGAGCCTGAGCTGGGAGCTGCGAGTGCTCAATACAAAATCGGAAAATATTTTGGACGATTTTTTCTCATCGGCTTGTCATACATGAATATGTTCAAATTCTTTTACAAATCTATTTGTATAAAAAATAATACAATATT
>JAODPA010067510.1:0-10547 GCA_025585075.1 Nepenthes mirabilis | reverse complement strand
AATTCGACAAATATAAGGACTAAATACCTTATAAGAAATAGACTAAGTAATAATAAATATAAGATGAAAACAAAGAAAATATAACCAGTAAAAATATTCTTCTAAATTCTAAGAATAATGTACCCAAAGTCAGTGAATATTAAAACACGATTCGAAACTCTACTAGATATTTAAAACTTTATCTTCTCCATTTTTTCTCTCTTTCTCATCTTTTTCTCTAAAAAATGGCACTCTAGGTCTCAAAAAATACAAGTGACTAATCCTAAAACACATTAATACATTTTTATTCGGCAAATCGATGCTCGAGCGCGTCTCGAACGTGGGTGACACTGGGTTCGATGCCTCAAGCACCCCTCAAGCTCACCTCAAGCACTTTCTCTTTGGAATCGATACTTTAGGCATTAGTCGTGCACACGAAGATTACAATGCTCTGTATCAGTACAGTATCCATGTGTTCTCGTTCGAACAATCGAATGGCACATTAAATGGGTATAAGTCTATACGGGAGTGACCAATAACTTAACAAACTTTTTCTCACGACCATGTGAAAGCAATCATCATTATCTTGGCAATAGTATGGTAAACTTCAAGCTTTCCTTTTTGTAATATTTTGGTCATCATGTTTGATTCATTCTCCTCAATTCTAACTTTGTTACGTGTCAATAACTCCGAGTCAATAATATTCCGTACCCAATGATATCTCATATCAATGTACTTCAATTTGAAATAAAATGACGCGTTTCTACAATGTGAATTGTATTTAGATTATCACAAAGTAATACATATCGCTATTCCTTGAAATCAAGCTCCCGGATGAACTTATTCATCCACAACATCTTCTTACTTACCTTCGTTACAACAATAAATTTTATTTTGGTGGTTTAGAGAGAAACATACTTGTACAACTTTGATTATTAGAAGGTGGTTTCTTTTGTAAACATGACAAATACCCCGAGGTGGACTTTTGAGAATTGATATTGCCCACCATGTCTGCATCAGTATACCCAACTAACTAAAAGTGACTTATAACTTTTGAAATATAAGCATAAGTTGGATGTTTCCCAAAGATATCTCAATATCTATTTTACAGCGAACTAATACTCTTTACCAAGATTTAACATGAAATAACTAACCGTTCCAATTACATGAGCAATTTCCGATCTTGTATACCCCATGACATAGATTAAACTACCCATGGTTGAAGTGTAGAGTACGCCTCTCATGCTTGCCTTTTCATCATCCGTAGAAGGGTATTGCCGGTTGCTAGTTTAAAGTGATTGAACAACGGAGTGCTGACCGGCTTCTACTTCTCTATGTTAAAATGTTGAAGCATCTTCTCCATGTAATTCTCTTAGGATATCTATAGTTTCATTGTTTTACAATCACAAAATATTCTTATAGCTACAATTTACTTTGTCGGCCCCAAATCCTTCATGGCAAAGGACTTCCCGAGCTATTACTTCGATTCAGTGATTGAAGAGGTATTTCACCCAATAATAAGTATATCATCTACATAAACCAAGAGAAAAACAAAATTGTCCTTGGAAAACCTTTGAACAAAGATACAATAGTTCAAAATAGCCCTCCGATAGTCTTGATGTACTATAACTAACTCGAACTTCTTATATCACCATCTTGATGTACAAAGATACATAAACTTTTTTTTAGACGACATACTAAACATTCCTTTCCCTCAACACGGAATTCCTCTGACTGCTTAATATAAATCTCCTCCTCCAAGCCACCATAAAGAAATGTCGTTTGCATGTCTAATTATTTAACTTCCAAATTAAGAGTAGTAGCCAATATAAGCACCACCTGGATTAAAGACATCTTCACAATTTGAGCAAAAATATCCTTGAAATTGATCCCCTTCTGCTAATTAAAACCTTTCACAACCCACCTTGCTTTGTACCTTATTTTGGGCTATTTTCGATAACCTTTAAGTGGAAGACCCACTTATTCTTTAATGCTCGCTTTCCCTTCAATAGTTTTTTCAGGTCGAACGTATGATTATCCTACAACAATTTAATTTCATATCGCATGACTTCTATCGATTCCCATTTGTGCTCGTCTTCCATAACATCAAAAAAATTTTAGGCTCTCCTCTATCAGTAAGTAGCATATACTCATCAACCGATAGAAGAATACAGGACCTTCGATCTCTCATGGTTCGCTGGAGTGGAATAGTTTCGATGGATTCAACAATATCATGAGGAACAACATCATCCTCATCATCAATAGTAGGAGTCCTACGGTCTTCTTTCCCTTCAGTGTTGCCTTGATCATTGTTTTTATTACGAATAGGTACCGGTATTAAGGATCTAAACTTCATATCGCAAACCAGACTGTTGTCATTGTTAGAAATGATGTTCATCTCTTTACTGATATCTTTAATTATCTCATCATCAATACATAGTACATCCTTTGATCTGATAAATTTCTTCTCTATCGGATCGTAGAACCGATATTTTAACTCGTCTTTTTCGTAACCGAGAAAGATGTACTATCTTGTCTTTGACTTCAACTTTGACCTCTTGTCCTTAAAGATGTGGACAAAAGTCTTGCACCCGAACACACACAAGTGGTTATAGAATACCTCCTTTTTGGACAACACTTTCTTTGAAACTTCTTCATTTAGTGAATTGCTCGGTAATAGATTAATTATGTGAGCCAAACATTCGAGGCTTTCCCCCAAAATGAACCGGGGAATTTTACCTCTTAAAGCACACATCGACCTCTCTCCATTAATTTTATATTCATCCGTTCAACCACACCATTCAAATGTGGTGTCTTCAGTGGAGTCCTTTGGTGTCAAATTTCATAGGCTTGATTGTGACGGAACGGGTCATAATCCACCATATGACCTCCATTGATGATCGCACACATATAGCCAGAAAATCACCTTGGCCCAAAGGACACATAATTAGGTAGACTTATAATACTATTTGCGTGCACAGAATCACAAATGGCTGGTCATCAAATTGGCCAAAAGTAGGTTGATCATAACTAGGTTGGTCATATCTTGACCAGACAAAAGTCTAGGTCGGTCGGCCAAATACATATGAGATGCCACTAGGAACTAAAAATTTTTCAAACCATAAAAATTTAGCGGAAGTATCTAAGTATCCTTTTTATTTACATAGCAAAATCATTACACAAAAGTTTTCAGAATATCCCAGAATACATCAAGATTGGTCATACACTGCTACGAAATTTCGATCAGCCATCTTGCCTAGTTAGACCGTCTGACTTCACTCTTTCTCATCGATCATTATCTCTTGGTCATCTGAGGGTAAGAAAACAGTAAAGAGTGAGCGACAGCTCAACAAGGTATCAACGCAGAATTATACATAATTATAGTGTTGAATGAAATGAAAGCATTTTGCATACAGAAGAAGAAAATATGGGACAAATACATTTTTCATGAGTATTGATTTTTCGAAACGAGTTCAAATTCAAAACCAGATTTTCGTTCAAAACACTGGCTACATTTAAGGTCTGCAGTTACTCGACCATCACAACTGACTACATTTTAGGCCTGCAATTACTCGGCCATTATATACCAAACTAACCACATTTAAGGTTTACAACTACTTAACCATCACAACTAGCTACATTTTAGCCCTACAACTACTTGACCATCATATACCAAACTAGCTGTATTTAAGATCTGTAATTACTCGACCATTACAACTGGTAACATTTTAAGCTTATAACTACTCAACCATTATATAGCAAACAGGCTACATTTATAGTCTGCAACTACTCGATCATCAGAACTGACTATATTTTGACCTGCAGCTACTCAGTCGTCAAAATCCATTTTTTTAAATCATGTGCTTCAAAAGTTTGAAGTTCTTAAAAGCAAATGTCCAAAGTTCTTTAAAAGCAAATGACCAGAGTTCTTTAAGAAGCATGCTTATTTTCATAAAGGGCAACAACATGTGAACGATTAAAATATTTAAGTGAGTAAACTGATTTTTGCTGACCGAAATCAAACATGCAAGTAACATTTCCATGTACATAACTTAAACTTTACTGATTCTTATTACAAAATCGGACTTAATAAATAGAATGGATTCTAACAATATTCAAGCATGAACCGTAGAATAAAAATCCCATATACAGAACATAACTCATGTATTGAAAATGAAATTCCTTCATAAACGTGAGAAAGTAATCATCATGATATGCATTAGGTAAAAAGATAGCGAAGAAGAGCATGAGAACAATAATGTCAAAGGATTTTAAACATGAATTAGCAAAAAAATGGGGTACACTTGCCTGTATACGAATTCCCTTACTTATATATGGCGAGAAACACTTCCCCTCCTTCGTGCTTCTCTTACTGCTGGCCCAACCCTTTTCCGAACTTTCAAAGTTTAACATTTATAGATTAGAGGGTTGGTGGAAGTAGATGGGGTAAGTCACTTACTTGGTACGTCTTTTCTTTTCCAATTTCTCATTCTAGAAGGTCAACGGGGTCGGTGGAAGTAGGTAACATACTCTGACTTGTCTGATCGGACTTTAATCAAACTGGTAGACAAACCAGTTTAGTTACTATATTTCTAAGTCCTTAGTCTCTATCATAAATTCTCGATTGTTACTGTTTATTTATAGTCTGTGATTTCTTGGGTATTTTGGTCATTCCTTCAAATTCCAGTCAACGACTATAAATCTGGTCATCTCTTTTATTCCGGCTAGCTCCACAAATTCTAGACAGCCTAACATTTTCAGACAGCTTATCTAATTCGGTCAGTCATCCTAACCGACCATCTACTTCTTCAATTGTTTTGTTATTAAAGCTGGTCAAGTATTTAGTCCGGTAAATTCTCTTAACTGAACAACGTTTTATTCTTGTCTTCTATCTTCTTGGAACTTCCTCTCTAGAATTTCTCTCCGGAAATCCTCTCAACTGTCTCCGAAAATCCTCTCCGGAAGACCACTTTGAATTTCCTCTTTGAAAATTTTGCCATTAAAACCAATCAACTATACGCCAAATCCGGTGAACAATTTAGTCCAGCCGATCACCAATTCTTGTCTAGTCATTTTACTAGTCTAGTTATTATTATAATAACTTCCTCAGCCATTTCCATTAAGGCCGGTCAACAAGCCAATCCGGTCCACATTCTATCTAGGCTAATTTTTCCATTAATGCTAAGCGACTAAATTCTAAAAAAAACATCAATCCTTACACAGACAATACACATCAAATACTCTGATGCACTCATCGCCATTATCACTTCGGATACACTTCAACTTTTTCTCCGTTTGTCGCTCACCAACCCATGAAATTATTTGAAGACATCAAGGGTTTGATCCTTCGACTTTAGTGGATACACCCACAATTTTCTCAAATAATTATCAATAAATATGATGAAGTACAGTACTCGTCCAAGTATTTTTATCTTTAAAGGGTTACATATATCGGTGTGGACTAACTCAAAAAGATCGGCCTTCTTTGTGGACAAGTTTTAATGGAAAAAAGCCAGCTATTGCTTCCCCGCCATATAATGAGTGCAAGTCTTTACCTTGGCTTCCTTCACACCCTGTATGAAGTCCTTCTTAGTTAGATAATTCAGCACTTTCTTACTCATATGGTTCAGCCATCGGTGTCACAAATTAGAAGACTCATATTTAGCAACATGTATATCTCTAGCTGAAATAGAGATTTGAAACACATTCAAGTTGGAAGCGTTTTTTTTTTTCGGGCAACTATTATAGATCATCTAGTCAACTTTCACACTCCTTCATAGAAATTTTTGCAGAACCCTTCGTCGTTGAGCTTCCCTACTGAAATCAGGTTCGGTCGAATATCCAAGACGTGCCATCATCGCTCAACAGCAACTTGGCCCTATTGTTGATGATGAGGCACACATTATCATAACCGACAATCCGAGATGTACCTTCATTACCCATCTTTAACCCTCCAAAATTATTGGGCATATAACATATGAATAATTTCTTTTGTAACGTGACATGGAATGATGCACCGTTGTCCACCACCCAATTGGTCTTGTAATCAGCCAAATTGATCACTTCATTCTCATTGCATGCCAACGAAAAGTCACCTTTGGTAATAATTAACGCTCTCTCCTCATCTTGAGCCTTATTCGTCTTCTTCTCATAGTCATTAGTGTTTTTATGATTACACTTATAATGGTACTTCTTAATGTGCCCCTTTTTCCTATAGTGGTAGCACTCAAGATTTTGATATCTTCATCGGGACTTGTTTTGATTCTTCTAACCAGATTTAGAGTCATGCCACTTATTCCTTCCCCATGACTTGAAGACTAGCACTTCGGAGAGTGAAGAAAAGCCCTATGGCCGATGTTTTATCTCCTCATTTAACATAGCTTCCTTTGCTATTTTTAGAGTTATCACGCCATTCAGAATTGTATTGGTGATGGTGATCCGTATCACCTCGCAAAAGTCCGATAAGGCAGTCAACAATCACAAGCCTAGTAACTTATCATCGAATTTGATACCTATACAACTCAATTGATCCACACATTTTTAAAATTTATTGAAGTAATCAGCAATAGACATGCCCTCCTTGTACCTTACTTGTGTCAATTTCATCAAGTGATATAATTTATTGTTATCGATTTTCAAAGTATATAGTGTCTTAAACTTTCGCCATAATATTTTTGCATTCGTTGTATTCCGAATGTGATTATATACGTTATCATTCACAAACTATCGAATATAGGCACAAATTTATTCATACTTAAAAGCTTATTTCTCCTCAAATTTTGATTCGAATTTTTGCATAGTAAACATTAGAAGGTGAATTATTTTTACAAATAATAAATCCTTCATCTTACTCATTCAAATATCATACTTTATGTCATTTAAACAAACCATTTTTATTTTCAACCCCCATTGATTTAAATAAGTTTTAATACTTGACACAAATATTTATGTTTTTGATATTATTTGTTGGAACCCAAACCGCTTATTTGAATCACGAGAAAATAATCAATAATTCACAATAAGTATATAATAATTATCAATAATGAAACAAGATACAATTTTTATGAAAAAAATTCTCCTAAAATTGAGGAAAAAAACTATAAAATAATACGTTTAAAATATCTCTACTATATAATTAGTTTGGTTATGCAAGCCCTACAAATATAAGAGTTAGATACCTTATACCAAATAGACCGAGTAAAAATAAATATAAGATGAAAGAATAAAAAATATAACTGGTAAAAATATTCTTCTCAACTCTAAGAATAGTGTAGCAAAGATCAGCGAAGACTGAAATATAATTCGAAACTCAACCGGATACTTTAATCTTCCTCTTTTTTCTATTTTCTTTTCTTTTACTCTCAAAAACAGTGCTCTAGGTCTCAAAGACTACAAATAATTAACCCTAAAATGCGTCAATACGTTTTTATTCAGTGAACTAATGCTCGAGCGCTTCTCAAGCGTGGATATCATTGGGTTTGGTGCCTTAAGCGTCCCCTCAGGCGCGCCTCGAGCACTCTCCCTCTAGAATCGACGCTTTAAGCTTTGGTCGTGCGTGTGAAGATTATAATGTTCCCTATTAGTACCGTATCCGCATGTCCTCATTCGAGCCACATAATAGAACGTCAAATGGATATAAGCCCACACTGGAATGACTTATAACCCAATACACATCGCAAAGAGGGACGGTTAAACATAACATGGATGATAAGTTAGAATATTATATCTCTAACTGCTCTATCAGAACAGAGGAATTGTCAAATTATCAACTGAAGGAATTACCCTTATAGGGTAGGTGTATTGTCAAGAGGTGGAGGATAAAGAAATGATCTAACCCAAATACAATCGCACAAAGGAGAACATGCCAAGTGGAAGATGGATTGTCAGTTCTAATAATCCAGCCAAGCGGTTATTATTGACTAAAATCAGTAAGATTAATATTAGCTAACAAGTTATGTCTGCAACCTACCTAATGAGCCTTTTAATAAATCCAAATATATTATAATAGTACATTACGCTCAGAATCATAATTGTAGCCTAAAAAGACTGCATTTACATAGAATAGTTAAGAAGGCTGAGTAAAATACTGACATAATAATCCAAACTAAGTGATTATGAAAGGGTGGTTACTCAACAATCACATCTAAATGCATTAGGTGTGGCAACAGCCATTGAACCATCACAATAGCAGGCTTAAATTTGAAAAGTAAGGACTTAGATTGTGTCTTCTTGAGATAGATCATGAATCAGCTACTTTAATCCATAGATCTTTGGCCTATTGATTAGTGCGAAACTTTGTTCAGGTTCAATCCAGAAGGAATGTACAAAGTTGATATACACCAAAGTATTCTTGGTTTCCGAGCTCATTGCGTAAGTCATGTCACCACCATGGCATAGCATTTTAACCATAGTTCATAAAAGCAATCATTTGAATCACCTAGTTCACATGCGTGTCTTATTTTTCCTACCTATAAATGGCAATTTTACGTTTTTAAGAAGTGAATAGCAAGCACTAGGTTAAGATTTTGGCTTTTTCTTGAATGGATAACTAAATGATGAAATCTATATGGTGAAATCTATTTATATTTATTTCATTAAGTTATAATCTTTCTTTTTATAGATATATAATTGATGGAGATTATTGTATTTGATGTTATTCTATCTCTATATATTGATGATGATCTATTTGTGGGAAATAATTTGGATATCCTTACAATCATGATCACATGGTTGTCATTTATTTTGGCAATGAGGAACATGAAAAATATGAATTTTGTCCTAAAAAATTCATTGGGAACATTTAAGAAGGCTTCTTACTTTATGAACTATATATACTAAGTTAACTATTGATTATTTTGGCAAGAGTGAATGCCAAGCCAAAATAGCATTATACTCATATTAGATAAGGTGGTATTTTCAAACCTTAATATGCGTCTATAGAATTGGAATTCAAACAAAATATGTTAAAATAACATATTCTAGCATTGTTGGAATATCATTGTAAACGATAAGATAAACTTGACTCGATATTTGTTGTGCTTTGGGACAGGTAGCGAGTACCAATCGAACATATAAATAACTTATTATAAATCTATTAAAAGTACAATGGATTAATGCTTTTGTTCTTCAAGGAATATATATATATATATATATATATATCGATGGGTCCAATAGTGCAATTAGCCAGTCCAGTCCTAGCCCAACCGTCAGCGCACAAAGAAAAGCGAGGGCTCAATGAGTAGTGATCAAACCCCATAGAAGGAGACAGATCTAATCTAACCCAATCACAACTACAGCGACTAAGATGAGGCCTAAGGAACAATAGGCCAAAGGGATAAGTATTAATAGCCCAACTAACAACACAGATGGATGGACCAATTAAGAAGACTCTCAGCCAGGCAACCAACAAAGGGGTCAAAACATGCACATGTAGCAGTCAAAGTAAGCGCATGCAGGCGCCACCTGCAGCCATTGCCGCAACAATATGATGAGTGCACTGAGGGGATAGTTCACGACCACATAATCACCATAAGACGACATCTGACAATGGTGCCTCCCGTCAACGCCCAGCGGCCAGCGAATCCTGATGGGATACCCGTCATAAGCTTTGATACCAAAGCCTTCCCTATGAAACATTACAAATACTCCTCACCATTACAAAAGAGAGAGGGAGGGAAAGAACACAAGAAAGAGATAGAGGAAGAAGAGAGGGAATGCTCGAACACACAGAATCGATCAATCCAACTGGAGTGACCCTTGAGCGAGATATAAGAGCTTAGAAAGAATCAAGCTATCTTTCCCTAACACAACTCTTTCTACTCCTCAAAAAGCTGCTCGTCATCGAGTGCTTTCTTTCTAAACCGCTCCCTATCGAGTACTCTAAGTGAGCCACTCACCGAGTGTATATCTAGTGAACCATTCTAATTAAGTACCTTCTTTTCTTTCTGAGTCACTCATCACCGAGCGCCCTTTAGTGAGCCACTTATTGAGTGCCGCACATCAGAACCTAATCCTCCATCTCTTTAAGCTGCTCATTACCAAGCACATACAAGAGTCTAGTCCTCCTCCCACATCCCCTACATGAATGTGATTCTACATTCTCTCATATCTTTCTTATATCTTTCTCTTTTCTGAAAAAGATTTCTAACTTGAATGTCGTAGGATAAATCGATGAGTAAGTCTCATCAATCCTGTAACCTCTTATTCGTTATTTGTGGTGCGTAAGTTCTATATTAATAGAAATAGAGATTGGACCCGTTCCAATTCAACCTGTAGTGAAAAATCGAGCGACTCCTTATTCCGTACAACAATCCAAATCTTGGGACGCATTATATATATTTCTCAAGGTTATATGAAAGCTAATTGGAATTAGATCCTAATGACCATAAATCAATTTTGAATATGTATTCTTGCTTTATAATGTTACTGTATATTAGAGTAACAAGTTATAACATATGTTGTTATTAGTAAGTTAACTGTTTAATCTTTTTCAATTGTGCTTGATTATGGAGATTCTTATTATATTTTAGAATTGAAGTCATAATATGAGACATTATTTTATTTTTCTA
>JAODPA010067509.1:0-10548 GCA_025585075.1 Nepenthes mirabilis | reverse complement strand
GGCGAGCGGCCAGAATACGGGAGGTTCTGGTTCATCCGCTCGAGCCTCGGCTCGAGCGCCAAGCAAGCGCGAGCCTGCTGGCAGGGCTTCGGCAGCCCGGACCCGAATAATTTCCCGATTTTTCTTCCGATACCAAACTTTAATCATCCCATAGGATTAGTATTGATCATTAACATACTAATCATCTCTTAATTATTGGGTTCACAAATTCGGAACCTCACAATTTTTGATTTGACGGCGGCTTTGGTTGATGGTAAAAAGTCGGATCGTCACAGTCATAGTGTGCCTACTAAGGACATCTTGGTTGTTTATGACTTTGAGGACGTATTTCTAGAGGAGTTACCTAGATTGCCTCAACATCGGAAAATTGAGTTTGAGATTGTTATTATTCCTGGTGTTAGCCCAGTTTCTAAATACCTCTATCGTATGGCTCCGGCTAAGTTGAAGGAGTTGAAGTTGCAATTATAGGAGCTGTTAGACAAGGGTTTTATCAGACTGAATGTATCTCCTTGGGGTGCACCGGTGTTGTTCGTAAGGAAGAAAGATGGGTCTTTGCGGTTGTGTGTTGACTATCGTGAGTTGAATAAGATCACGATTAAAAACAAATACCCTCTACCACACATTGATGATTTATTTGATTAGTTGCAAGGATCTCGAGTGTTTTCAAAGATTGATTTGAGGTCCGGTTATTACCAATTGAGGATCAAGTCGGAGGATGTGGCTAAAATAGCTTTTCGGACATGTTATGGCCACTATGAGTTTCTTGTTATGCCTTTCGGCCTTACAAATGCTCCAACTGCTTTTATGGATTCGATGAATAGGACTTTTAGGCCGTACCTGGATAAATTTGTGGTAGTATTCATTGATGATATCTTGATATATTTAAAGGATCATGAGGAGCACAAAATTCATTTGAGGAAGGTACTTCAAGTGCTCCGCGATGAAAAACTTTATGCCAAGCTGGGTAAGTGTGAATTTTGGATCGAGAAGGTGATGTTTTTGGGGCATGTGATTTCTGATGCTGGCATTTCTGTGGATCCCAGGAAAGTAGAGGCTGTTACAAACTGGAGCAAACCAGCTTCTGTGACTGAGGTTAGGAGCTTTCTAGGCATGGCAGGATATTACAGACGTTTTGTAGAGAATTTCTCGCAGATTGCTTTGCCTCTAACTCGGTTGCTGAAGAAAGAGGCTAAGTTTGTGTGGACAGAGGAGTGTGATCTGAGCTTCCAAGAGCAAAAGGATCGTTTGACTACCGCTCAAGTACTGATCATTCCGGAAGGTTCAGGAGGCTTTGAGGTGTACTGTGATGCCTCTAATGCAGGTCTAGGATGTGTATTGATGCAGCACGGTAAAGTCGTGGTATATAGATCTAGGCAATTGAAGGTGCATGAGAAAAATTACCCTACTCATGACCTTGAACTTTGCATTGAAAATTTGGAGATATTATTTATATGGTGAGAGGTTCCTTGTGTATTCAGATCACAAAAGTTTAAAGTACCTATTTTCGCAAAAAGAACTTAACATGAGGCAAAGGAGATGGCTCGATTTCTTGAAAGACTATGACTGCGAGATACAGTACAAGCCAGAAAAAGTCAATATAGTAGCAGACACATTGAGTCACCGATCAGGTTATGTGGTGCACCTACAGGTCAAACAGATGGAGATGTTGGATTATCTGAAGCAGTGTAATATCCAACGTTATGCTAAAGGTGATAGAATGCTCCTGTCGTACTTTCAGATTCAACCAGAGGTAGTTAGTGAAGTTAAAGAGAAGCAGGTGAATGATCCGTTTGTCATGGATATTATTGGTGATTTGAGTAAAGAGTCTCGAGCCGATTTCAACTTTCGGGCTGATGGTGTGTTAAGGTTTAGAGACCAATTATGCGTACCAGATGATAAAGGGTTGAAGGAGAAGATTCTAAAGGAGGCTCACCGGTCTCGGTATACAATCCACCCGGGAATGAATAAAATGTATCAGGATCTGAAGAAAACCTTCTGGTGGAAAAATATGAAGAGAGACATCATGGCTTATGTGGAGAAATGTCTGGTATGTCAGCAACTGAAGGCTGAAAGGAGGAAGCCTTCTGGACTGTTACAGCCAATGCCAATCCCGAGCTGGAAATGGGAGGACATTGCTATGGACTCTGTATCGAGTTTTCCAAGGACTCCTAGGAATCATGATGCTGTGTGGGTTATAGTTGATCGGTTGACGAAATCAGCCCACTTCTTAGCGATCAGGACGACCTATTCGCGTGATAGGTTGGCTCAGTTGTATGTAAATGAGATTGTGAGGCTTCATGGAGTTCCTGCCTCCATTGTGTCTGATAGAGATCCACGTTTTGTCTCGAGGTTTTGGGAGAGCTTGCATAAGGAGTTGAGGACAGAGTTGAAGTTCAGTACTGCGTATCACCCCTAGACCGATGGCCAATTTGAGCGTACCATTCAGATTCTTGAAGATATGTTGAGGGCCTCTGTTTCAGAGATGAAAGGAACTTGGGATACTTATCTGGCACTAGCTGAATTCACTTATAATAACAGCTATCAAACTAGTATCGGCATGGCACCTTTTGAGGCGTTGTATGGGAGAAAGTATAGGTCACCAATTCACTGGGTGGAGACTGGAGACAAAAGGATTTTGGGTCCGAAGATTGTGAAAGAAACAGCAGAGAAGATTAAGGTGATTCATGATAATTTGAAGGTTGCTCAGAGCCGATAGAAAAGCTATGCGGATAGGCGAAGGATAAAATTGAATTTCGAGGTAGGAGATCTTGTGTTTTTGAAGGTCTCGCCATCTAAGGGTACATTTCGGTTTGGAGTGAAGGGGAAACTGAAGCCACGGTTCATTGGCCCTTTTGAGATTTTGGAAAGGAACGGGGAGGTGGCCTATAGGTTGGCGTTACCACCTAATCTAACGGGCGTACATGATGTGTTTTATGTATCGATGCTTCGAAAGTACGTCCATGATCCAGCGCACGTGATTAACTACGGATCTTTGTCTATTGACAAGGATTTGTTCTACATTGAGGAACCACTGTAAATTGTAGACCAAAAGGATCAGAAGTTACGAACGAAGACCATCCCCCTGGTGAAAGTGCTTTGGAGGAATCATTCACCGGAGGAGGCCACTTGGGAACGCGAAGAAGAGATCCGAAGCAAGTATCCCTACTAATTTTCTTGAGGTATGTAGTTTATTTAATTTCGAGGACAAAATTTCTTTAAGTGGGGGAGGGTGTGAGGCCCCGGAACCGAAAAGCGTAAAAATTGGAAGTAATTAAAATGATGAGTATCATTAAGAGGCCAAACATATAGTGAAAAATGATTGTTGAAAGTAAAAAATTGGAAAAATATCCGAGTTCAGGAAGCAGCCATGTGGCCCCTGTTGTGCGCCCGAGACGCTGCAGCGAGCACAAAATCCAGTAGCTGCCCCACTCACCACGCGCCCGCTAGCCCCTCGAGCTCGTTTAGCATAATGTAGCCCGCTCGCTGCGTGCCCACTGGCCGCTTGAGCGCGAATAACAGAATATGGCCAGCTCGTTGAGCGCTTGAGGCGCGCTCGAGTGCGGCACCGACTTTTGCCTGCGTTCTGATTTTGTTTTATTATAAATAGAAGGAGAAAAGGAAAGTGGGAGAGAAAGAGAAGAGGCACGAATGAAGAAGAGGAAGAACAAAAGAGGAAAAAGGAGAATCACTTGTTTCAATTCACTCCCGGTAAAAATAACGGTAGATCGGGCCAAGGCAAGTGTATTTCGGACGTTGTTTTTCATTTTTACCATTCCCTCTCACTTTAAAGTTGATAAAGATGTTCTAAAATGATATTGATGCATGTTTAAAGTAAATGAAGCATGTTTCCTTCGATTATTCGGTTAAATTTTGTATTTATTCATGTTTATTGCAAGTTTTGGCTTCGATTTGGTGAATAAGCATGTAAATAGTGTTCGATTTGCTTCCAAAAATATGTGATGAAACCCTAGCTCGAAAATATTGTGAAGTTTTGAGTAAATTACATGATTTAATGTATATGCTTGGATTTATGGCATTTATTTCATGAATAAGCACATGTTTAGAGATCGATTTGAGTCTGAAGGTTTTGGCGAAGCACTAAGTACGAAAATGAAATGGTTTTAGTGATTTTTAACCATAGCTCCAGTTATATAAAAGGTAATTGATATTGAAGAGAAGCTCCCTGTATAATTTGTTTCTAAAAATTTGCACGGGCTTATACTGATGAAAATTTCATGCACCGTTGAAGTAAAACTGAAAATAAATTG
This sequence comes from Nepenthes mirabilis, assembly GCA_025585075.1. NCBI lineage: Eukaryota > Viridiplantae > Streptophyta > Magnoliopsida > Caryophyllales > Nepenthaceae > Nepenthes > Nepenthes mirabilis. Next base: position 6,280 of record JAODPA010067509.1, on the reverse strand, counting down.
TAAAAGTATGATTGTGAAAGAAGGATTTTAATAAAGAGGTTATTTCTATTACTGTTATTTAAGACCCGGGACAGACTACAGTCCGGATAGGTTCTTCGGCATGCCTTAGGATTTTATGGTGGTAATCGAGGATAACTCTATCCATGGAGTTATTTGTGGTCCGCCCTTCCTCGGGGCGTTAAAATGAGGAGGAACCAAAGTTACCGGCCTACCTTCAGGTGGCATACAGTACAGATTCCTCGGGATGGGATATACATGTTACAGTCATAGGCCTTGGATTGTGTGGACTGAACACAATCTATCCTCGATTATTCACCCCCTCAGCTAGTAGGGATACTGGTAGGGTCTGTTACCGTTACGATATGTTACAGTTTATAGTGTACCGTTTACAGTTATCGTTTACAAGTTTTACCTATTACAGCATACAGTCTACAGTTACCGATTATAGTTTACTGTTCACAGTTTACAGAGTATCGTTTATAGCTTACAGTGTACTGATTTCAGTTACCGCTTACAGCTTACCGATTACAGTTTAATAGTTCTGTTTCTGCACAGTTACATGACCATTCTGTATCATTGTTTTACCGTTCATATGCATGTACCTTGTTGAGCCCCAACTCTCTGTTTTATTATTTTTTCCCTCCAGATGAGACAGTAGAGTTAGTGCCCGATGAGAAAGAGTGATCGAAGTAAATTCTGAAGACTTTTGAGGACCTGAAGCTTTTTGGAGCTATTTTGGGAGAGCCTGTTGACGTAGAGACTTAGCTGACCTTGTGATTTTGTATACTGATCTTGTGTCTATGGATGACCATGCACATGTGGATTTTGTATAGAATGCATATGATGTGTATGATAGTAAAAAGGAAAAACTATACTTCTGTAGGTTATTAGTTGAGCTTCCGCTCTAAACTTTTGGATACAGTGTATAGGTCCTAGACGGCATCTCATTATTGAACTGTTAGTATAGCTAATATTTTTTTGTAGATTTATGCCATGGATGGCACATGTGATCCTGCATATGCTTGTTGTAGGAAGATTTGTGAATGATTGCTAGTTGTGTGCTTATAAGTTATCCCTAATCTTGTCTTGACGGAAGCTTTTGAAAAAAAAAATTTGTTCCGTCACAATTATATTCTGCATGTTTTAGTACCTTATTGGATTTCAACTCACTATTTTATTTCTCCCTCCAGATAAGGCTATAGAGGCGATATAAGATAATTAGGCATAGTTAGAGCTAACGCGGAAATTCTAGAGCCTTGGAGTTTCTGAAGACTTGGGATTGTGATGATGTATTTGTAAATATCTTAATCTTGTAGGATGAGTATGTATAAATGATTATGATGTGGATTATATTTTGTTAGAACTGTATTTATGCTTTCGTAGGCTTCCGTTAAGGATATAGATGCTTCCGCTATATATTTTCTGGTTTTGGTACAGGTCCTTGCAGGCATCTCTCATATGATTCTAGTATAGTAGTTAGGATTGTTGAAAAATGCTATGGATGACCTTGAGATCTTGTGAATGTATGTTGTAGGAGAACTTGTGGTATTTAATTAGTTGTGTACTTGTACAGGTTATATATATATTTACGTTGTACATCTTTTTTTTTGGTAAGTTATTCAGGTTGTACATCTGGTTCTAGTTTGGATATAGATAAAATTCTGCCCAAATTTTTATAGACTCTGTCAAAATTTTTGTAGAAATTTAAGGTCATAAATTTATGGATTTTGTTCTGTATATATTTGATGGAGAGTCATATAAGGATTAGGATCTGCTCCATTACAAATAGTGTAAGTATAGAGGTGATATACCGTGGATAATGAGAATCAATGTGATCTGATAACTAGCAACAACTACGATGTCTTGTATTCCAAAGATCATTTATCATACTATAGGACAAATTTTGCCAATACTCCACCCTAATGCTGTTTAGCCAGAACCAAGGTAAAAAGACCAAAATTTGTAGCTTAAGAAAAAATTGGCTAAAACTCTTGCTGTGCCAATTTCAAACTTATTTGATACCCTTAAGTGTGATGAAGCAGGGTCTAGTATGGTCAGACTAGGGGATTCTCTTATGGCCTCTCAACAGGTATGTGATCCTAACATGGCAATTCCCACAAAGATGCAATCAATTGTGGAGAGTAAGCCTTTGATGGATTAGTCATATATTGATCACCTTTGTGCAAATCACTAGATTTCAATAATGCACACTCCCATGGGGGCTTGTGATTCAAAAAGCGCAGCCACTGGGTCATAGGTAGATTATCTTTTTCCCAGGACTAATGAAGAACTAATGCTGGGATAATCACAACTAGCCTGATTAATGATGCAGGAAATAAACAAATGGACTGAGATCTGTAGAATCTGATATATGATGATGGTTTCCTGATGGAAACATAATAGGCTAACAAAAGGCAATAGGGTTAGGTTCTATCAACAAATCAGATACCAGAATTGGAGACACCCCCTTAGGACTCACAATGCTGCATCTAGTGCGAATAAATTTAAGATGAAGCCTGGTAATTACCCGAGCGAGTTCCCCTATTCAACCCCATCTCTAGTTGCTACTTGGAGTGCATATAATGGATCTACATCCTGGTTTAACAACCTGATAAAGCTTGCAGACTAGGAAATGCGCCCAGCCAGGCAATCTCCTACTCAAGATGCTGTCACCCTTAGTGCCGCTTCTCTTGAAATTATTCCAGCTCAACTCGAGCAGCCTCGGTAAGGTTGAAATCCATAAAGTTTGATAGTTTATTATCTCTTCTCTGTGTAGAACTATGGAATTGTTGAAATCGGGGTCCACAAATGCAATGGCAATAGATAAGAGATTATTCTGATATTTCTATTGATTGTATTTGGGTTTGTTGGTACTCAGGCTTTGTGGAGGTGGAATTTCTCTCTAAGGATGATCAACTTGTTCATTACAAGTTCTATTTTAAGAAGGATAATGAAGTATGCATTTTATCCTTTGCTTATGGGGCAAACTTGGATATACAGCAAGAAAAAATTTAGTAGCATATTGTGATGGACCGGGTTATTTTCCTTAAATAACCTCCGTAAGAAAAAAACACATGAATAATGCCCATATTATAAATTTCTGTAGAAAATTGGGTAGAGTTTTATTTACAATTAGACAAAAATCAAAAATACAACTTGTCAATTTGAACCTGTACAACCATATAAATATCCACACATCGACATTTTCATCACCACAACACATACACAAGATCCACATTGCTATATTATTCATGGCTCCAACACAGTACACTTGCATTTATATGTTGGATCTAAGAGAGATGCCATTTAGGCCTAAACAAAATTCAAAACATCTAATATTAATGCGGAAGTAGAACTAGATCCAGAAACCTGTGGAAGCATAACAATAACCATAAAATAATAACAAGCCATAATATAACACACCACATTAATCTAACTCGACTATTTGCATTCTATTACATTAAACATATCTAAATCTCTAAGCCTTCGATGTCTAACTAATCTCCTAAAGCAAATCCATCTCCTTGCTCTAACTAACCGCATGTTAGCTCAATACTCTCATCTGGAAGGAGAAATAGTAAGGATGAGTATACAGCTCAACAAATGTAATCATACATCATTATCAACAGGCAAATAAATAGTGAAAATGATAAATGGATGGGGGAGACATATCATTTCAATAAAAAGGAAACATAAGAGGAAAGGGGACATCTGGGATCGCCTAGGTCTCATGTTTACACTAGTTACGTTTTATACATTTTCATTATTTTCATTAATTTTTACGGATTAGAGTCAATAGGTCTTACTAACAAAAGGTGCGGGAGGACAAGAAATGGATCATGACAATCCCCATGATCTAAGGTCATATGACATAATCAACGTCCATCAACGATCTGCCAACATAGGCATCCATTGGCCAACATAGGCCCGTCACCATGTGGTGTAGTGGGGTCACCTACTACCATTTCCTTCCTGCGGTCCAGAGGCAGTCATCGTCTTTCCACGGTAATATCCTAAGACTTGACAAGAGTATCCGCTTCAATAGGTAGACAGGCTACTTGGCCAGAGCAAACCTTGAGTCTCCACTATGATACCCATGTCATGTCAAAGAATAACACCTATCGTAGCAGAGTCCATAGTCCTAGTTTAATTATTCATTTTCATTTGAGGTAAAGTCCACTATATCCAATTAGATCCACATTATCTCCATTCGGGAGATTCAATCATTCACATATTATATTGTGGACTCCTCTCCGATCACATGTACGATTATTATCTTTCCTTAAGATAATTCATTCACAATATCTCTATTCGAGATATCAATTCAATCATATCATACATTGTGGATTTTCCTCTAATTATTTCTACGATTCATATCTTTCATTGCACTTAAGCATTTTTACATTTCGGTTCACATGCATAGATATTATAATTCGTAGAGAAGAGAGAAATTTCTTACCACATTAGACGGAATTCACTTTGGGGTTCTCCGGACACATTGCTCTAGCAAACAGAGCTTATACACACGTTCCGAAGCTTGCATTTACACTTAAACAATTAAACGAGAATTTCATAAAAAATTAAATGGAGTAAAAGCATGGAAATTTCCCATTTAATTCCCAGATGAACAGTACAGGGGCTATTTAGAGCTCTTAGATGCTGCGAATGGATCGTAACTTGTGAAATCGGATGTCCAGTCGATATGTAAGCATAATTGGGATGTGGTAATTCAAATTTTGAGGTCAATTTAACATAATACGGAGGTGGAAGCATGCAAACTTATTTGTTCACGTCTAGTGAACAGTGTCATGGGGAATTTAGAGCTCCCGACGCCGCATATGGGTTGATTTTTGTGAGATCGGATGTCTGGTCGACATAGATACATAATTGGGATATGGTAATCCATATTTTGAGGTCCATTTAACAAAATATGGAGGGGAAAATGGGTATCCCGAATTGGACGTGAGGTTTTTTTTGGTAAGTAATTAATTTGAATTAATAATAAAAGAAAGTACAAAAAATTATGTTCTAAAACCAAGTGTTTTGCCGACTTAGGGATCGAGCATAAACGATGGGGCATTCCTTCAGTGCCACCATGAAACAATTCATGAGTCCAATAGAAAAACAACAAGGAAAAAAAACCAGCTATGGTTAATGACATCTGAACCGGCCACAAAACAACACCTATCCGAATGGTTGATTGACAGCCAACCGGGAGCCACCAACAAAATCATTAGGCAGCCATAATCAACAATTGAGTCAATGCATATCAATCCACCACATCACGGGCCAAAATACATTAGACGCTGCAACATCACATGTTCAGCAGCCAGCTGGGCATCAGCAAGTCCATGGACGGCTCTGTAGTCGGCCACAGCTCTGAATCACTTCAGCACCACGGAAGGTAAACCAGTCCAAACTCACAGCCGCACACCACCATTCAGCAAAAAAAGAAACTGCATCACACCTTCAATACTCACACTTGAAATCAGCAGCCGATAAGAGTATCGTTATTTGTCATTGAGTATGCCGCGTTCCAACAAAAGTCAGCAGCCCAAGTCCAAGGGGATCAACAAGGCTCACTGCAGCATCAGCAACCCAGCTAGCAAGAGATAGGATTGCAGCTCTCTATTAAGCTGTTTTCAGCTGGAGGATCTCCTCGATCATCATATGGAATCACTTAACACCAGATAACAAAACAAAAGCAAAGACCTAGCTTTATTTTAGGCAACAACTGCTAAAGGGGAAGCAAGAAAACCAGCATCGCAGAATTTGATACATAACTTCACCATAGTCAACACTCACAGCCAGAGTTATCAGCTATGTGAAGGCACTAGCTTCAGCCAGAAGCATTATGGGGACTACAACACCTCCAATTGGACGTGGGGTTAGGGTTTAGCGAAATCCATTCGGATGAATCAGGGATCAAAACCGACAATAAACTACATATTTATTGATCACTAAGCATGGGTAATATATTTTTCATGTTTTGGGTGAGTATTAAGACGAAAATATCGGATGAAAAACGAATAAAAAATGAGAGAGAACAAATAGTGAGTATAAAAACACTTGCCTCAACGTGCTCTATGTTTTCTCCAATTACCTCGAGCTCGGAATTGGACCCAAAGGTCTCCATTTTCTCCTCTTCTCCTTTGCGCACATCCTCCTCTCGCCAGGCTTCGCGGCTACTGCCGCTGCTCCACCTGCCGCGCCAGCCGGCCACCGCTATGCACGGCCATTGCCAGCCGCTGCTGACCCATGCGCTGCCGACGCTGGCACC
>JAODPA010067508.1:0-10549 GCA_025585075.1 Nepenthes mirabilis | reverse complement strand
TGGAGCCAATAATTTCAATTGGATATCCAAATACAAACAGGTCCGATCTTCATAACTATAAATTAGAATTTTACACACTACGACAAAATAAATTGGAGGTAAGTGGTTTACGGGACTCGCCCCTCGCTATATCATTTGACACTAAAATTAGTTATCTTTTTACTAAATTTAGAAAAATATTAATGAAGAAAATGTAGCAAATGAATGAAGATGGGAATGAGTATATGTTTTAATGGTTAAACTCTTTTTGTATTCTTGACCGATTGAGTAACTCTTTTTTTTTCTTTTTCTTTTTTCTCTGGTGAGAAGCATTATTTATAGTTAGAGATATCGTTTCGCTAATCTACACCTAAGGCAAGAACTATAGTCCAAGACTAGGTGGCCTCCTCAGTTCTGACCTCAACTTCACACTTAGCAAAGTTGTCATAAAATTTTCTTTAATTTTTCACTAGCGATAGAAGCAGTTAGAGAAATTATGGGGCAGTTGCTCAAATGGCCCATGCTAGGGTGGACCCCATGGGATGTCTCCAAAACATTTCCTTCCTTTTTTTTAGAGGTGAGGAGGTAGAACGACAACTGCATTGCCCATAACAATCATATACCATTTCACTACGTTCAGAGCAATGGTTGTGAGGAAGCTGCCAGTCTCATTTAGCATGTCTACATCATGTTTTATAAGGTCCACACAAGACTTGGGGGCAAAAGGGCTCATTCTTACTAAACAATCAAAGTAGGCTGAGTTCATGCCAGTCCAATTATTTAATATCACCCAAGCAGCTGAAACTTTTATATAAAATAACCATTATTTCTAATTCTATATGGTATTGGAGTTTCATCTACTTATTTTGAACTCCTTTTAACAAGTCAATGAGATCTGATCATTTTCCTAATAAAATCAAAAAATGATCTTAAGTATCTTAACATCCATCCTAAGCTCTTAACGCTGAAAGAAAATACATAAAGCCATCAAGTACCGGATGGCTGTAGGATAAAGCCGTGTAGTTGAAATCTGAAACGCATTAGAATTTTTGCTAATTTCCTAACTATCAAGATATAGATATCATTTTTTAGAAGGGTGTCATAGATGGCGTTGAAACCATCACGTGGAGACGCCTCCCTATCTTCTGGAAAAGAAACAATGAAAGGAACTGCATATGTTAAGTAGCAAAAATGAAGTAATATCAGAAACACTTCAAAGGTAAGAGCCTCCAGTTCTATGTGAAGCCATCAATAATTGCAAGAAACAAGATCGTGGAGCTCTGAAAGTTTTAGAGTTTCAAAAGATTTGCCTCAAGAAGCATAGTGTGACAGACCACATTTACCACATCGGAATCCAGCAGAGTTTCGGTGATAAAATGGCCGTCAAACTAATACAACATGTACAAAAATTCCTATACAACATAATATATAACCACACATCACAACACATGATCAAAAGAGCCACCCAAACACATGGCATCAATATCATAACTTCGTGTATTATGTTGGCTCAGATAAGATATCTCTAGGTACCTAAAACAAACCATTATAACATGCGGAAGCAACATACATCCATCAATTACCGTACGATCTTGATCCCGAAATATGATGAATATGGAGTAATTAAATTGAAGATAATATTAGGTTTAAGAACAAGAAGAAATTTGATACCGAAGCAAAAATAAGCAAATAGGAAGAAAATGGGATTGGGGCTTGAGCGGTGCTCGAGCACTGGGGGGAGGCATAATTCTATGAAAGCACCGCCCCGAGTGGCGCCTCAGGCGGAGTGGGGGCAGTGGCAGCCAACGAGGTTGGCGTTCGAGCACCGCTCGAGCGCCAACCGAGGCGCAAAAGTGAAAAAGGGAGCGCTTAAGGACCGCTTGATGGGTACTCGAGGACCACTTGATGGGCACTTGTTCGCCCCGATTGATATAAAAGTGCGCTGTGCATTTTTCTTCGACCATTTCGGCCTATTCAGTAAAGGAGCCGTAGGAGAGAAGAGGGAAAGGGAAGAGAAGAGGAGAAATCTAGCTGTTCCATTCCGATCCGGATAAAAATAACGGTAGATCGGGCTAAGACAAGTGTACTTCGAACATTATTTACTGTTTTTGCAGCTTTTCAGTATATCAAACATTGTATTTATACTCTAAATTCATGTTTCTACGTATTTTATGTAAATAAACTATGATTCTTTAAATTAATCGGATAGATTTCATATTTGCCTGTATATATGACAACATATGGCTTCGATTTCATGATTGTACACATATTTGGTGTCCGATTATTGTCCAAAACCCTAGCTCAAAAATGAGATGAAATCTTGGATTTAATCCATATTATATGTATGTTTTATAAGTTATGGTTTTGATTTTGTGATTAGGCTCATGTTTTACGCACAATTTATACCCAAACGCTTCACCCGAAACCCTAGCACTAAAATTTAGAGATTTGTGTTGGAAACTTTGAATTTTCAGAATTAAATGTTAAATTGATACTTTGATAAAGTTTATTGAACGATTTGTATTTGAAAACGTTTCATGAAATCGCATTATCGAACTATGGAAACCTCTAAAATCGTCTTAAAGAGTGACTGAATGAAATTTGAACGTAGCCTTGAAATATGATAATTTTGATTATAGAATTTCGAACAAATGCATTGAATTAAATTAATCGGTAAGAAAATCGAACCTAAAACTGTCATACAGTTAGATAAGGTTCTCCAACATACTTTAGAATGTTATGGTAGAAATCGAGGATAATCATCGGACTATCAAACCGTCGAATTAAGATATATACTATCGAACTATTGGCATTTGATTATATGGATTGAATATAATCTGTCCTCGATCATTCGTCCATCGGCTAGTAGAGTATATTAGATGGATCCCTAGAATATCAAACTAGAATTTCTGAAGAACAAATAAGATTTGGAACTGTTTTATGGTTCCAATACGTGTTTAAATGGAATTATGTTTTCTTCCTATTTTCATAGATGCCCTTGTTATTCGGATATCGCTATCATCTCCATTCTAGTATATATATGTTATGCATGAAAGCATGAATTATGATTATCGAAATCAGCTTGTATCGAAATATGTTTTCTCATGGTTTTTGTATGTGTTTCTGCTCCTTGAATATTTTCATGTTACTATTCATCTACACTTATATTCTACATGAAAGCATTATATTCTGCATGTTTTGATGCCTTAGTGGGTTTCGGCTCACTGTTTTATTTTTTTCCCTCTAGATAGGATATAGAGATGATACCGGATAAATAAAATTGATAATGCCTGCACCACTGGGAGTTATATTGTGTCGGTTAAGGATATTCTAGTCGTTTGTGTTTTCGAGGATGTATTTTTAGAGAAGTTACCTGGATTGCCCACATACCGGGAGATTGAGTTTAAAATTGCTATTGTTCTCGATATTAGTCCGATTTCTAAGGGCCCTTATCATATGGCTCCAACTGAATTGAAAGAGTTAAAGTTACAATTGCAAGAATTATTAGATAAGGGTTTTATCAGGCCGAGTATGTCTCCTTGAGGAGCACCGATATTACTTGTAAGGAAGAATTATGGGTATTTGTGGCTATGTGTCGATTATCGTGAGTTGAACAAAATTACAATTAATAATAAATATCCTCTACCGGGTATTGATGATTTATTTGATCAGTTACAAAGATCTCGAGTGTTCTCGAAGATTAATTTAAGGTCTGGCTATTATTAGTTGAGGATTAAGCTAGAGGATGTGGCTAAGACTGCTTTTCAGACACGTTGTGGCCACTATGAGTTTCTTGTTATGCCTTTCGGCCTTATGAATACTCCAACTACTTTTATGGATTTGATGAATAAGGTGTTTAGGTCGTATTTGGATAAATTTGTAGTGATTTTTATTCATGATATCCTAATCTATTCAAAGGACTATGAGGAGCATGAAACTCACTTGAGGATAGTATTTCAAGTGCTCCATGAAGAAAAGTTGTATGCTAAGTTAGGTAAATGTGAGTTCTGATTGGAAAAGGTAATATTTTTGGGGTATGTAATTTCTGATGGCGGTAATTCTGTGGATCCAAAGAAGGTGGAGGCAGTTACAAATTAAAGTAGGCCGACTTCTGTGACTGAAGTTAGAAGTCCTTTTGGCATGGTAGGTTATTACAGGTGATTCGTAGAGAATTTTTTACACATTACTATGCCTGACTCAATTGTTGGAAAATGAAGTTAAGTTTGAATGAAATGAGAAGTGTGATCAGAGTTTTTAAGAGCTGAAGGACGCTTGACTACCGCTCTAGTATTGGTTATTCGAGAAGGTTTAGGGGGCTTTGAGGTGTACTGTGGCACCTCTAAGGCGGGTTTGGGTTGTGTACTGATGCAGCATGGTAAAATTATAGATTATAGGTCTACACAACTGAAAGCACATGAAAAGAACTACCCGACTCACGATCTGGAGCTAGCTGCTGTGGTGTTTGTCTTGAAAATTTAGAGACATTATTTGTATGGTAAAAAGTTTCATGTGTATTCTGATCACAAAAGTTTGAAGTATCTATTTTCTCTGAAGGAGTTTAATATGAGGTAAAGGAGGTTGCTTGTTTTCTTAAATGATTATGACTGTGAGATACAGTATATGTCAAGGAAGGCCAATGTGGTTATGGATACATTAAGTCACCAATCGGGGTACATGGCTCAATTACAAATCAAGTAGATAAAAATGTTAAATTATTTGAAGTAATGTGATATCCAACATTATACTAAGAGTGATAGGATGCTCCTGTCTTATCTTTAAATCCAACTGGAAATAATTAATGAGGTAAAGGAGAAGCAAGTAAATGATCCGTTCCTCGTGGATATTGTAAGTGATATGAGTAGGGACTCTCAAACTGATTTCAATATCCGGAATGATGGAGTATTGAGGTTTAAAAACCGACTATGTGTACCGAACGATAGGAAACTAAAAAAGAAGATTTTGAAGGAAGCCCACCGGTCTAGATATACCATCTACCCCAAAATGAACAAAATATATCAGGATCTGAAGTAAACTTTCTGGTGGAGGAACATGAAGAGAGATATTATAGCTTATGTTGAAAAATGTCTTGTGTGTCAGCAACTGAAGGCTGAAAGGAGGAAACCTTCTGGATTATTACAGCCTATGCTGATCTCGAGCCAGAAATGGAAAAATATTACTATGAATTTTGTATCGGATTTACCGAGGACTCCTAGGAATCATGACGCCATTTGGGTTATAGTTGATCGGCTGATAAAATTACCTAACTTCTTGGTGATCAAGACGACCTATTCGTGTAATAGACTAGCTCAATTATATGTGAATGAGATCGTGAGGTTGTATGGAGTTCCTGCCTCCATTGTATTTCATAGAGATCCTCGTTTTATCTCGAGATTTTGGAAAAGTTTGCATAGAAAATTGGGGACAGAGTTGAAATTTAGTATTGCGTATCACCTCCAAACTGATAGCCAATCTGAGCGTACCATTCAAATTCATGAAGATATGTTGAGGGCCTCTGTATTGGAAATGAAAGAAACTTGGGACACTTATTTGACACTGGCTGAATTTACTTATAATAATAGTTACCGGGCTAGTATTGGTATGGTGCCTTTCGAGGCTTTGTATGGGAGAAAAATACAGGTCGCAGATTTATTGGGAGGAGACTAAAGATAAAAAGATTTTGGGCCCTGAGATTGTGAAGAAAATGACAGAGAAAATTAAATTGATCCACGATAATCTAAATGTGTCTCAAAGTAGATAGAAAATTCATGCAGATAGGAGGAGGATAGAATTGAGTTTTAAAGTAGAAGACCTTATTTTTCTGAAAGTCTTACTGTCCAAGGAAACATTATGGTTTGGAGTGAAGGGAAAACTGAAGCCATGGTTCATTGGTCCTGTTGAGATTCTGGAAAGGTTCGGGGAGGTAGCCTACAGGTTAGCTTTACCACCTAGTCCGACGAGCGTACACGATATATTTCATGTATTGATATTTCGAAAGAACGTCCATAATCTTGCGCACGTGATTGAATACGAATCCTTGACTATCGACAAGAACTTATCTTATGTCAAGAAACCGCTACAGATTCTGGATCAAAAGAATCAAAAGTTACGCACAAAAACCATTCCTCTGGTGAAAATACTTTGGAGGAATCATTCATCGGAAGAGACCACTTGGGAGCGCGAAGAGGATATTCGAAACAAATATCCCTACTTGTTTTCTTAAGGTATATAGCTTAGTATAATTTCGAGGACGAAATTTCCTTAAGTGGGGGAGAGTGTGAGCTCCTGAACCCGAAACATGATAATTTAAGAGTAATTAAAATAATAATAATAGAGATAAGGCTGAACATGCATGGAAGAAAGAGTTTCGGAAGTAAAAAAAAGTGGAATGCTGGCTGCTGTATACTGATCTGCCATACAGCAGTCGAGCGCTTGCCGATCATTCGAGCGCGGCAGTAGGCTCCAAAATCTAGTAAGGCGTGCTCGCTGGCGCCTGCCGCATGCTTGAGCGAGTCCATGGCAGAAACCCTGTGCTCGTTGGGAGCTCGAGCGAGCCCGGGCAGAAACCCTGCACTCACCGTGCGCTCGATGGGCACTTGAGCACCAGTTACGTGACTCTTTTCTCCCACATTTTAAATGAAAAATAAGGGTTTTGGGGTTTTATTTTCAGCAAACCCACGACAGCAACGAAGGAGAAAAAAGATGAAGGAGAGAGAAAAGAAAGAAAAGGGGAAAATCGGCCGTCCAGTCCCGATTCGAGTCACGATAACTGTAGATCAAGTTCAGGTAAGTGTACCACAGACGCTATTTTTCATTTTTACTGCTTTTCTGTACCTTAAAAATGTTATTTATACTCTAAAAGCATGTTCTCCATATCATGTATAAATAAAACCTAATCCTACAAATTATTCGGACAAATTTCATGTTTATACATATATACTGCAACATCTGGCTTCAATTTTATGAAAACGCATGTGTTAAGTGTCCGTTTATCGTTCGAAAATTTTGGCGAAACCCTAGGTACGAAAATGAAGGGGCTTTAGTAATTTCTACCCGTAACTTCTGTTGTATAAAAGTTAATTGGTACTGAAATGAAGCTCATAGCATAAATTTTTTTTGAAAATTTTACATGGACTTTTGCTGATAAATTACTGTGGACTTCTAAAGAAAAACTGAAGGGCTTTGAGCTTATACTATATATTCTGGAACAAATTTGAAGGATTTCTAACCATATCTATATATTCTGAAGCGAACCTGAAGGGTTTTAGACCGTCACTGTACATTCTACAATGATCTGAAGAGTTATTATGAAACTCTGACTGATTTCTGAAACTGAAATGGGCTTTTATTTATGAAATAAAAAGAAAAAAATATTTCTGATACTGTTAATCAGGACCCATGATCGAGATACCGTCAGGCGACATGCCTTAGAAATTATGATGGTAATCGAGGATAACTCTATCGATGGAGTTATATGTGGTCCGCCTTTTCTTAGCGTGTTAACCTGGAGGGAGTTTGCTGTTTTCGGCCAGCGTACTGTACTGAATCCCGTGATAAGGGATGTCCCACGAGACGGGATGACTATTTCTGGCTTTAGATTGTGTGGAATGAATACAATCTATCCTCAATTATTTGCCCATCCACTAGTAGGGTCTACTGGTATGATTCTTTACTGATAGAAAAAGATTTTCTATAACTCACTGATTTGATAAGGAATTTTGATTTTTGACTTCTGTTTCCTGATTTCTAATTTATGAAGCTTGATTTTGTTATATTGAGCCTTCTCTACTTTCATGTACTGTTCTGACACCGTCACGAGTAAATACCTTCTTGCTACTGTTCAGCTACATACATATCCTACATGGAAGCTTATTTGACTATTTTCTGATTTTCGAATCTTGATTTAACGTCAAATTAGACTTATTCTGTTTCCTTAAACCATCTTGACCTTAAATGCTTTTATGCTTTAATATAAATGCATTACCGTTTTGCATTCTGAAACACACTGCATGTTTTAGTACCTTATTAGACCTCAACTCACTGTTTTACTATTTTTCCCTTCAGATGAAAATATAGAGTTGGTACCTGACGAGAAAGAATGACTTAGAGCTTAATCTGAAGACTTCCGAGAATCTGAAATATTTTGGAGTCGTTGAAAGGAAATGGTTGGATGTAAAGACCTGATTTTGACCTATGATTTTGTACATGGATATTTATGTATATATATGGGTTATGTATAAAAATTATATAATGCATGTGATGAACAGAAAACTATACTTTTGCAGGTTTATAGTTTTACTTCTGCTATATTCTTTCTAGTTGCTGTACAATTCTAATTAGTATCGCTCATCTGGATTCTGATATAATTGATAGGATTGTTGAATTAAATGTCATGGATTGTATCTGTGGACCTTTGAAAGCGTATTGTAGAAAAATTATGGTATTTATAGATAGATGTGTGTTTATACTGGTTCGTATACAGGTTTTATACAGGTTCATATTTTTTGTTTAACCCGATTTTAGCAAAAAACTCTACCCATTTTTTTGTAGAACTTTAAGTGAGTCTTGGGCTTCTGTCACTGTTCTGAATGACGAAATTAACTAAAAAAAAATCGTTCTGTCACAATTGGTATCAGAAAAATGAGATACCTTAGGAATTGATCGATTGAAAAACGGAAGTATAGACTTGAATCTCTGTACTGAATTCTTGTAGGAATAGGTCAGGGTAGCTAAGGCAACTAGAACTCTTAAGAGGTTGGTTCTTATGTTAGGTTTAAATTTTATTAAGTTATTAAATATTTCACCCTTTAACTAATTTCTTAAGGTTATAATATTGCATTTGTCTTGATTATAGGATGTCTTGATTATAGGATGGCTAGTAGAAGGAGTAGAAGAGATAACCGTGGTGG
This sequence comes from Nepenthes mirabilis, assembly GCA_025585075.1. NCBI lineage: Eukaryota > Viridiplantae > Streptophyta > Magnoliopsida > Caryophyllales > Nepenthaceae > Nepenthes > Nepenthes mirabilis. The sequence goes on along the minus strand of JAODPA010067508.1, from coordinate 1,664 downwards.
TGCTAATACGCCCCACGATCGAGAGGCCGTGTATGTAGACTTATTGGAGAGGATGACTAGCGTAGTGGAGTCTATCGAGTAGAGACATATGGCTCCAGTCCCTGCACCAGAGCCAGTTCCGACACTTATTGTTCCTATGACTTATGATAGGTTTACTATGGAGCGAGTACTGGGCTTCCTAGGAAAGCCTGATCCGACAGAAGCGGATATATAGCTAAAGATGATGAAGAAAATATTTACGGTGATTCAGTGTACAGACCAAGAAAAGGTCACCTTCGCTGTGTATAAGTTGGAGGGCGAGGCAGAGAGCTGGTGGGATATGAAGAAGAGAGCACTAGGAGTGCCAGACGAGGAGATTTGTTGGGATATGTTTGGGAAAGTTTTTTTTGGAGAAATACTTCCCGTCGAATCTTCGAGATCAAAAGGAGCTAGAATTTATGAGATTGAGATATGAAAATATGACTGTGATAGAATATGATGCTAAATTTATTAAATTGTCCTGATTTGTGCCTCTTTGTGTGGAAGATGAATTGAGAAAGGCGAAGAAGTTTCAACAAGAATTTCGGGATGACATCAGAAAGCAATTGTCTACCCTAAAGCTTGAGACATGCTAATATTCTGGATAGGGCCGTCATTTATGAGAAAGATGTGGAGATAGAAAAATTTTATGTAAAGAGGACCACTAGTCGGGCGGGAATTAGTGTTGGATCTGTTGTGGGATCTTCAGGACTGTCCAAGAAGACGAGAACGGCTGATAAGGAAAAAATTATAGAGTATCGGCCACAGATTGTACTTTCTGTGTGAGAAAACATCCAAGGCAAGCATGTCGTAAGGTATCAAGAGTATGCTTTAGATGTGGACAGTAGGGCCACGTGGTGAAAGACTGTCCGTTACCTCCGAGGTTAGAGCGAAAGAAGTCTACTATTCCGACAAAGGCCTTCGCAGTGACTGTTTAGGATCCAGAGGCATCGCCAAATATCGTGGAAAATACTGTTTCTATTTGTAGAGTTCCTACATCTATATTTTTTGATTCGGGATTTACCCAATCCTTTATTTCTTCACGGTTTGCATGTTATGTTATAATTGTCCCATGTATATTGGATTATGAATTATCTGTGTATACCTCCACTGGATCTCCTGTGATTATATATATTATTTATCCTGGATGTGTGGTGGAAGTGAATGGAAAATATTTGGTTGTGGATTTGGTATTGTTAAATATAGGTGATTTTGATGTGATTCTGAGGATGAACTAGCTGGTTAAATACCACGCAAGTATTGATTGTTTTCTGAAGAGGGTTTGTTTTGATATTCCTGAGATGGAGTCCTTTTTCTTCCAAGGCATTAGGAAGAATGAGATGCTTGTGTTGATTTCTGCTTTGCATACCAAGCATCTGATAAAAAGTGGGTGTACAGCTTACCTGACATATGCCTGCACCACTAGGAGTCATAGTGTGCCAGCTAAAGACATCCTAGTCGTTTGTGATTTCGAGGATGTATTTTCTAAAAAGTTTCCTGAATTGCCCCCACACCAGGAGATTGAGTTAAAAGCACAACAAGTGTAATATAATCAAAGAAAGTAAACAATATACGTAAAATAAAGTAGAGGAAGGATATAAGAGTATAATGAAGATGCATGAATATAAAATATGAACAAATATATT
>JAODPA010067507.1:0-10549 GCA_025585075.1 Nepenthes mirabilis | reverse complement strand
TGATTGTGAAGCGGCATCGTCTTCGTCTTTACAAGCTGAAGCGAAAGCAGTGGAACTCTTCCCTTACCTGCCTTCTCGAGCACTGATATATAACTCTAAGTATGGCTTGATACAGAAAGCAACGCTACAGAGAGAGAGAGAGAGAGAGAGAGAGAGAGAGGGAGAGAGAGGGAGATGAGCAACAGCAGCGTAAGAGTGAAGTCCATCTTCGTTTACCCGATCAAGTCATGCCGTGGAATCTCTGTCTCTCAAGCAGCCATCACTTCTACAGGCATTGAATGATTCTACTCTGCACTAACTATCATTATTTAGCTATCGTCTTCAATTTTAATTTTCCAAAAGCAAAGAAAAAAAGGAATATATTATCGTTGTCTCCGTTTTCTGGATGATGATTTGCTCTACCTAATTCGTTCTGGAATTTCATGAAATAAAAAATAGTATAATTTTGATTCATCTCAATATTATTTTAATTTTCTGGTAGAATTTAGGGAGGGGCATCGAACGGCCATACGTAACAGATTGTTTGCACCTCTTATTTTAATTTGCGGTTGAGGAAGGAAGGGAAGAGATTGCAGGAAACGGGAAGCGATGGAAAGGAGAGGAAATGAGGAGTGAAGATATTGATAACGAAAATGATTTCAAATCTTTCACCTCCTTTCCCTCCAAAATTAGGGGCTAAAGAAAAATCAAGTTTGGAGTGAATGGGATGAGAACCAAGAAGTATGCCACATGGACACCGACACGGAAAACCAAATCACACGTAATTGTCATATTTCAAAGATACAACATGTTAATCACTTGACATCCCCGCGAGTTCGCAAAAATCTCAGTCTCTTCTTTATCTATGCCTCGCTCTTTCTTCAACTGATTGTGAATGGAAACTAGTTATGTTTGCTTCCCTTATCTCGTTCTTATTTTTTGGAAAGTTTTACTAACTTGTAAGCAAATTCAATACTTATTCAATTATTTTATTCTCATTTTAAGAATAGAAAAAATTAGTTGAAATCTATTCTGAGATGTCCATAATTTGGTCAAATTAGCATGTCCAAATTAGCACAATAAAATATTTCAACACACATCGAATAGTGCCACTCTCGGATAAATATAAGACACTAATGTAACACAGAGGCGTTTGTACTTCCTTAGGCTTGTAAGAGGACTTCCAATGCCAGTTGTTCTTATGAAAAGTGCTCCTAGACATGGGAAATTCCTTCCGCTCCCCTTTCCCCTTAGATTCCCTTCTTCTATTCACCCTCTTCCAAACTGGATAGTCCTAGAATCTCAAAGTTAAAACCTCAATGACTCATCTTATTGCATTGAGATATTTTGTCGGCCGAGATGCTAATAACCAAGTTTCTGTAGGTAAAGGAAAAGGCATTAATAACTTTTTGGGATATGTTTATGAATCGGTTTTGTTTGTGATGTGCAGGATTTAGATGGGACAGACAATGGGTAATTGTGAATTCAAATGGAAGGATGTATACTCAAAGAGTTGAACCAAAGCTTGCTCTTGTGGAAGTTGAGCTGCCCCATGATGCATTCTCTGAGGGTTGGGAACCCTCGAAGACTTCATATTTGGGTAACAACTCATGATTCTCTTCAAGTCCACCGTATTTCTGACAAAACAGGATACTTGTTAAAAAGCAGCCATGTCTCAACAGACTAGCATATACAAATTTATTTTTGATAACATGCAAATTATGTGCTGCATTGATAACATGCCAATTATGTGTTTGACTGTCTTCTGTACTGTAAGGAACTTGATGTTAGAGAGTTAAACAATATCGTATACAAAAATTAAGCACTATCGAAATGACAATATTAAGATTGAAAAATGGAGTCATATTTATTAAAAAAATATCAAATAGTTGTATTTCAAGGAAAGAATAAAGAGGCTAACGTAGAAACAAAAGTAAAGGATGAAAAACAATTGAAATTGCTTATATTTTTTGGAAGATATTACACTATATCAGGTGAAATCAAGAAAATAGGTTTATATAGTAGATCCCAACTAGTGACATAAGACTTAGTTATTATTATTATTATTATTATTATTTTGAGATTATATATTGGCCTGCATAGTTATCCTTTTCTACTAATATTATTTCCCTGAAAAAGTTTATTTGTGTGAGGGGTGAAGGGCGATAGAACGTGAGAAGGGGGAAGAGAAAAAAGAATGAAGACTAGAAAAGAAGGATAATCAGAGAGTAGGCTGAGAAGTAGATAGAGTAGACGTGATAACTAGATGAGAACTGGCGATAAAAAAGCACAGTAGTCGCTAGATGAAAAGGTTTGATACAGATGAAGCTTTGAGAAGTCAAAAGGGGTAGCTGGTGTAAATTTTGAGCGTCGAATGCAAAGCTAATATGAGCTGTCCACCTAGCCAATTAGTGTGGGTGAAGTTTTGAGAAGCCAAAACGGGTAGCTAGCGTAAATTTGGCTGTCAAATTTTGAGAAAATTTGAGCCATCCACCTAATTTTTAGAAGGAATTGGATTGTTATTATGATAGAAAAGCATATGAGGGCCGAAATATTCTCATTTATTATTGATATCTTTAATTTCTGTTAGAAGGATATTTTTGTTAAAATATTATACATTGTATGTAGTATAAATGTAAAGAGTGTTTAGGATTTCACCATGAGAAACGATAGATTGAAAAGTGCATTGGAGATTTCTTACTTTTTGAATTGGGAGAGTTATCATTTTTTCTCTTTTCTTTTTTGTGGCTTGAAATTTCCATTTACCTTCAAAGAGATCCATTTTCTCGAATTCATTAACAAACCTGAAAACTATAAAAAGAAAAGGGCATACTACAAATTGGTATCAAAGACATTCCATGGCTGAGGGTATGTGCATACACTGTTTGATCCAATTGGTGGCGGCGATCACGCAAAGACTCAACCAATTAAAACAGAATAGTAATCGATAAACAAAAGCCATCAGAGCATGACAATAACCAATGGGTGGATTGGATTGAGCAGAATACATTACCGAGCAAATAAGGTACTTGTTTCATTTGTATTGGACAACTCTTATTGCTTAACCTCAGTTCAATCCCTAGCCCTAATTGCACCACAGAATCCAAGAAAGTGAGAGGAGCAGCAAGGAATTCATATATATTGAAATGTTAAGATTGATTTCCCACGGTTTGATGGTGAGACTCCCAATGGACGGATTTATAAGACCCAATAATTTTTCCTGCTTCACTGTACCCCACAAAATCAGAAGCTATTGTTGGCATCATTTTATATGGAGGGGAAGCAATATGGCTCCAAGGAGCCAAGGAAGCTAGAGAATTTACAGATTGGGAAACCTTCTCACAAGCATTGCTTACACAATTTGGAAGCCTAGCCTATGATAATCCAGTGGAGTTACAATATAAACTCAGACAAACCAGCGATGTAGCAGATTATAAAACTCAATTCAAGGCTATCACTAATCTGTTGAGAGGTGTCCAGTCACAAACCAATCTGAGCTGTTTTCTAAGAGGTCTTAATGATGATATAAGGTACCTAGTCAAATTCCTCAATCCTACTAGTTTGCTTCAAGCATTTAGTATGGCCCAAACCCAGGAAGAGTTCCTCGTGAGCTGGAAGATGGTGAATAGGAGTCAGACTTCCTCCATAAGAGATCACACGGATAATCATCCCTTAATCTAGGCAGCAAGTTCTTACAGAGTCGCTACCTAATTGGAAATAGTGGTCTAACAAATTACCCTAGCGCAAATGAAAGAAAGGCAAGAACGAGGGTTGTGCTACTGAAAGCCAAGTTAAGTAATTATTGCTTTGGATGTAGCGAAATAAAGTACCTGGGGCACATAATTTTCAAAGGAGAGGTACAGGCATATCTTTTCAAAATCTCTGCAATAATGGATTGAAGCATGCCAACCAACGTCAAATCACTAAGAGGCTTTTTGGGGCTAATTAGATATTATTGTAAATTTATTAAAAACTATAGTCTTATAGCGGCCCACCTTACAACTTTGTTAAAGAAAAATTCTTTTGAGTGGAATGAATAGTCTTGATCTACTTTTCAATGACTCAAGGAAGTTTTCTCCCTCCCACCAGTGTTAGCATTATCTAATTTTTCTAGAAAGTTTCATATTGAATATGACTTTTCGGGAGGGGGGATGGGAACTGTATTAATACAAGACCGTAAGCTAATTGCTTTCCTTGGCTAGGCTTTATAGGGAAGTCCCTACACATCTCTACCTACAAGATGGAACTATTGGCCCTTGTAATGGTTGTAAAAAAATGGCGACTTTACATACATGGGCAGACTTTCATTATTAAAACAGATCAACAAAGACTTAAATTCCTACTTGAACAAAAGGTGGGAACTCCTTTGTAGTAGAGATAGATAACCAAATTGTTAGGCTACGATTTTATAATAGAACATAAGAATGGGAACAAAAATAGAGTGGCAGATATCTTATCGAGAAGATAAGAAGAAAACCCAATAATTGTAATGATATCTTACCCCAGTGCTGATCGACTAAAAGAACTTAAAGTATCCTACACATATGACCTAGACCTTATAACGCTTACTCAACAATTATAGTAAGGTATGACATCTCTAACTCTTACACTTTTGACGATAGAATCATTTTTAAAAAGGAAAAATCATTTTAGGAAAAAAACATCAAATTAAAACAAAAAATTTTAGATTGGGTGCATGGTAACCTAGTGGGAGGCCAGTTTAGATATCACAAAACTCTTAGCTATTTGAGAGCCTATTTTTATTGGAAAGAGATGAGAAAGGATTTTTGAAAATTTATTCGGGAGTGCCCTACATGCCAACAAACAAAAATCGAACCAAACAAGCCTTATGTGCTCCTACAATCACTTCCCATACTCAATCAGCCTTGGACTGATTTGTCCATGGATTTTATAGAAGGGCTACCCACTTCCCACAAGTATAACTCCATTTTTGTAATTGTCGATAGGTTAACCAAATATGGCCACTTCATTTATCTCATCCACCCATAAATAGCCACCAAAATAGCCATTTATTCTTCAACCATGTTGTAAAACTTCATAGAATACCCAAAATTGTTGTAAGTGATTGTGACTTAACCAATACTAGTTCTTTTTTGTGAGAGTTGTTTAAGTTACAAGGAACTTAGCTAGCTTTTAGTATGGCCTATCATCATCAATTAAATGGGCAAATTGAAGTGGTCAATAAGTCTCTCGAATAGTATCTAAGGTGTTATATAGATAACAAGCCCAAGTTGTAGTCTTGTTGGCTGGTTATAGCCTAGTGGTGGTATAACATTAATAATCACTATTCAATTGTGGTGACTTCGTTCGAGGTTGTTTATGAGACACTACCACTATGATTGGTCGAGTTTGTTAGGAAACCACGTCAAATATCGCTGTAGTAGAAGAGTTCAAGACCAAAGATCAAATCCTAGCACTACTCAAGGAAAGCCTAATTGCAACTTAAACAAGGATAAATACACATTATGATCAACATGGAAAGGAGAGGGAGTTCTAAATCGGCGACTTGGTGTATTTGCTCCTACAACCATAGCAATAAAACTCAGTAGTTTTTTGAAGGAATTTGAAGTTAGCACGAAGGTTTTTTGGATCGTACAAGATCACAATAAGAATAGAAATTATAGCTTACCGTTTGGATCTCCTTCCAACTCTTAAGCTTTGTCAGTGTTCCATGTATCAGCCCTAAAGCAACACATTGGGCATTGGGTAATCGCAAATCCTACTCTGCCACCATTAGACAAGGAGGGAGGAATGTTGCCTAAGCCAGAATGGGTATAGGAAAAACGAACTGAAAAATTTGATAAAAGAGAAGCTACTGAAGTTATAGTAAAGTGGACTGGTGTGACCGATAAGAACAATATATGAGAGTCACTTTACACCCTCCAAATTCAATATTTGCACCTTGTGGGCAAGGTGCTTTGAAGGGAGGGGCTTGTGAGGGAGCGTAGGGTGATGGAGAGTTTGAAAGGATAAGAGAAATAAGAATGTTTACCAGAGAAGGAGGAGGATTAGAGAGTTGGCAGAGAAGCAGGTGGAGTAGGTGTGGTGGTTAGATATGGACCGCTAATAGAGAAGCACAGTAGCTATCAAATAAAAGGTCTGATATAGATGAAACTTCAGGAAGCCAAAAAGGGGCAGCTGGCATAAATTTAGGTCGTCGATTACAAAGCTAATCTGAGCTATCTACCTGGCCGACTAGTATGAAGTTTCAAGAAGCCAAAGCTTTGAGAAACCAAAAGGGACAGCTATTTAGTTGTTATTCTGGTAGGACATATAAGGGCCCAAAGATGACGACAGCTATTGGATTGTTATTCTGGTAGAAGAACACAGAATGACCCAAAGATATTCTCATTTAGTTACTGATGTCTTTAATTCTTGCTAGAAGAATATAATTGTTAGAATATTATGCATTGTAGGCAGTAAAAATGTTGATAGTGTTGGGATTTTATTATGAGAAATGATAAACTGAAAATTACCTTGAAGATTTCTTTCTTCTAGAATTGGAAGAGTTATAATTTTGTTTCCCTTTTCTTCTTCTTGGCTTGAGATTTGCTTTCACCTTCATGGGCATCCATCTTCCTGAATTCATCAACAAACCTAAAAATTGTAAATGATCCAATGCATATTTCACTAATGCCTCTTTGTGCAGCTTATCGAAATGAGTCGTTAAAAGTTGCATGCCATTTCATCTTCCAGATTTTTCAAGTACAAAGGAGGCTTTTCATCCTATCAGAATTCAAATGGGTTTTGTAATACTGTTACTCGTATCCTTCTTCTTTTTGCAGTGATAAGAGCACCTGGGATGAATGTGCTGAAGGTACCACTGAAAGTCCCTGTTAATAAAGTTGATGGTGTGTCTGTGTGGAACTGGACTGGCCCGGCATTGGATGAAGGAGCTGAAGCAGCTCGATGGTTCTCAAGTTATCTTGGTAAACCCAGTTGGCTGGTGAGGTTTGATGCAGGTAATCTTTTCATTTCTTTATATTTCCTTTTCACCTTTTATTTGTTTGAATCTAAAGAAAATTAATAAAAACAAAATTTGCTATGAAAAATAGTTTCTAGTAGAAAGTAAATTCCACAAAAATGAATAAATTTATTTGAACTTTTTCATATATAATTTCTTTTCCTTGTAATTTTTTGAATAAATAAATACATAAAAAAATTTTCTCTTAATATTTTTCCTTTCTGGCATAATTCCTTACAACCGAACAGACCATTTGGGTCCAAAATAGTATTACGGGGAAGGGAAAGTGAGAATTGAACATTAGCATTGAGAAGGTTCACATTTACTTACTGCCTGTTATGTTGTCTGAAGTGTTCATAAATATTCATTTATAGAAAAACAAGGAAACTCCTTACTCTTCTTTTATGACAATTCATAAGCTGAATTGCACCAATTGTTATGTTACCTCTCATTACTTACCAAAAAAAAAAAATTATTATGTTATCTCAATAAAATTGGTATTTTCTGATCTAGCAATTATTGCTGTTTTAGGATGAAATGGGAAAGATTGTTAATCAAACCTTAAAAAATTTTCACTGAAATAATTCCTTCCTTGAATGAATACATAAAAGAGCCCTTCAGATAATGAAATTGGGGTTGCCACAAAGAAATTCGGGTTTTGAGACAGAAAATATCCTGAGGAATATTAATTGGTTGAATGTCTTGTTGTGGGCAGATTATGATATTGTAGAGAATTTTGAACATGTTAGATATTCCATTAGCAAAGGGAAGCAGTAGAGGGGATCCGTACATGTTATTCAACCTCAATAAACAAGACTCTGCTTATTTTCACTATAGCTGATTTGCTGTTTATGTACAATATTTTTTACTTCAAACATTTGTTTTTCAATTGAAACTAGTTTTTGTAAGTATTTCATAATGCATGCTTATTTACCAATGATTCGTTACTGTTATGGACTGCTACTGATGCAGAATCAGTAACTAGAGCTACAGATCCTAATTACGCAAATGGATACAAATTCATGTTTTCCGATCAGTTTCCCTTCTTACTGGCATCCCAGGTAAAAAAAATTTAAGTCCAAAGATCAAAATGGAAATTTTCTCTCTTTTCTGCATTGGAAGGATTTTTCAAACAAGTATATCCTTGTCGTTGTGTACTGTGCAGGAATCATTGGATGCACTAAACAAATTTCTCAAGGAGCCCATACCAATCAACCGTTTTCGACCCAAGTATTTATCTAATTTCCTTGTATCTTTATTTTCTATGATATTTCACTAATATATCATATGAAAGTTGTGAGTGATTACACCCATGGCTGTCTGCTTCAGTAAGAAGCAAATTAACCACAATGGTCTCATTCACTTAAATTGCAGCATCCTTGTTGATGGTTGTGAACCATTTGCTGAGGACCTGTGGAAGGAGATTCAAATCAACATGTTGACATTCTATGGTGTAAGGCTATGTGCTCGCTGCAAGGTGAGAGCTTGTATCTTCTCATTGTGGCTGATTATTGTTATCACTACTACTACACAAATTTGACACTGCCCAAAGCTTAGCCTTTAGATCAAATATAATTTTGAAAAGTAAGGGGTAATGGGTGTTGAAGTAACACCAAATGACCCAGTAGCAAGAATGTCTGCGTGCAGTTCTCACATGGATCACCTTCATAGCTGAAATAGCTTGCTGCTAGATATCAATACTCTTGGATCAAAGAAATTTGTATGAAGGAAATCTTGTTTTCATCATGCATTTGAAACTTAAGGATGATTTATCACTGCAAAAGAATTAGGAATGGCTAAGAATATGTACCACATATGTACGTATGTTCAAATATATTGGAGCATAAAATCATTAGTAGGCCTTCACCTAAGCTTAATACCATGCAATTAGCTTAAATTTTTGGGTCTAGTAATTTTTTGGTGTGTTATCAGGACCTTATAGATCCAATGGTCATGAGATCAATTCCTAAAACCTGAATTTTCTTATTATTTCTTAACATATGGTATGGATTGGGCATGTGTTTAATCCACACTACAAGCACAGGAAGGCAAGAAATTGGGACTCAATATTCTGAAGCTTTGTGATTGCAGGTACCCTCAATCAGCCAAGAAACTGGGATTGTAGGTTCCGAGCCAACACAAGCTCTTAAGACATTTCGATCAGATAAAGTCTTGCGCCCAAATCAGAAACAACAAGGGCAGGTCGATACATGATTCTCTGCACTTGATAACAGTCAGAATATTATACTAAAATGACTTAATGGAATCATTTCTTCAGGTTTATTTTGGTCAGAGCATGGTGTGTAAGAACTCCATGACTGGCGGAATAGGGAAAGTTATTCGTGTCGGGGATCCCGTCTATGTCATCCAGAGGGTGTCATCTACTGCTGAGGCAGCTGCCTGAGTTGCCAGTGCTTGGGAGTATGCAAAACTAGCTGTAACCGCACGATGTAGGAGAATATGGCATATTGTAGTATTAAATAAAAGTGGCATTGGATATTCTTCCCGATTAGGTGAAGGGAAGTAGAGTAGGCCAATTGAGCCTATCTATAATCAGCTTACATTAGCCCCGATGACTGGCATTACTGAAATAAGCCAATGTAAAGTAGTTTGAAATCTAAGTTGTATGCTTTAAAATCTCTCTCCTTCTCTTTCTCTGTTTCTTTCAATTGGGTTGATGCGTAAGTTGTGACAGTTTTATTGAATGATGTTTATTGCAGGTGGGACTCGTGCCGCTGTTAGGATAGACCATCCAATAAAGTTATCGTCGTATGACATAGTAGTCATATATTTGAGTTGTAAAAAAAGCCCTTCATATAATAAAATGTTAGATTGTGTTATTTTTCCTCAATCTTGCGCATAGTGGAATTTTTATATATTAGGCTGCTTTTTTTAGGTTAATTTGTAGGATTTTTGAGATAAAATGGCCACATCATTAGTACCTTTTTCGAATCCTTGGTCAGTAAACCCTAATCCGAATGGTCATTTCATCACCATGTTTGTAAAGATGGTGATGCAAACTCATCTACTACTTCCAACCTATGTTGGATCTAATGCTCGGATCAATAGAGTTAAGAGGATGCATTTTCCTTATTTAGGTCTCAATCCCTACTCACCCTTGTTTCATGGGATTCTCTTGGGATCTGGTTTTTGAAATCAGTAACAAAGTGTTAAGGAAATGTGGCCTTTCTGAAATAAAATTACTACTTGATGTATGTGGGAGTTAGGTGTCCAAAAATGGACAAAACAAAATAAGAAATGGTAGCCGACCCGTGATGGCTTGACCATGGCCACCACTTTGGTCGATAGCCGCTGGTGTAACAATTGAATGGCGGCCAAATGCTACCACTTCCGTAGGTCCCACAATTTGTTCTTTTACCTTCTAATCTCTCACGACGAGCTGTTGCGTACCCTGCAAAGCCAAGTATGAATACAAACACGGGATACGGATATAATACAACGCCATGTGCTAATGCTTTTTTTTTTCTTTAAATGTGCATGCGGCATGTCGGTGCTATTTGACTAGAATCATAATTTTTTAGTTTTTTAACTAACAAAAAAATTATTATTTTTTACTAAATTAAT
>JAODPA010067506.1:0-10552 GCA_025585075.1 Nepenthes mirabilis | reverse complement strand
CCTTTTCTTTCCTTCTTTCTCTTTTTCTTTCCTTCGTTTGAAATTATTATTGATGCGTATCTGGATCTGACTTTAAACAGATTTGGATTGGCTTGATTGTTTGGATCCGACTCCGTTTACTGAGTCTGAACCCTGTACACCACTATAGTAAATAAGAGGTCAGATATTGGCGGGATGTTATCCTATCAAAAACACTCCGACGCTGAAGTCAGCAACAACCCTTTGAACTTTAAGAAGATGAACTGATAAGTAAAAAGAGAGATAGCGAGATTAAGATTGGTATGAGTGTTGGCCTATAAATGTAGGAGACGTTCTCGTGACTCATTGAGAGTATGATTTCCTGACTCGATGTTTGCAAGGATCAAGTGGGAAGCTACGTCCTGAAAGCGTGGAAGCTTAGAAGGACGAATCTCAGGGAGCGAGAAGTCTCTGGAATCTGGAGGCTTGGAGTGGGATTGGCGATTGAGAGTAAGTATGCTCAAGGATTTTTGTAACAGCACTGCGTTGTATTTTTACGTCTGTGTTCATGTCTCAGATCGTGTCCCCCAAGAGTGGAGACTCTATGGGGATATATAGACGGTGGGGAGTGCGACCTTCCTTGGCCAAGAAGGCGTGATCCTTGCTTAGCATTGGGTGGCCTTCCTTGAGCAGGAAGGCTTGACTGGCGTAATCTGATGGGATCGTTTTGTTTCTGTGCAGGTAACGGGTCTCCAGATTATCTGCATTCCTTTTGTGCTTTTGTTACCGTTAGACTCTATCGTTGGCAGGGAGAGGGAATCTGGCGCATTTCTCATGGGAAGCGCGTTGAATCTGTTGATACCTTCTTTAGAGGAGATCGACTTCAAGGAAGGCGTGAAATCAAGGAAAGGACTGTTACTTGTCATGTACAGAAACATCTACTAAACTGGGCCTTGCCCATATTAGGTTTTATGTCTTTTTACGGCCTGCTGTTACAGTACTTCTGGTTAACAGGAATGTTGACCGTCTTGAGGGAGTGCGTTGGTCGCCTGGTTGGCGCTCCGTGCGGTCAACGCTAGTGTTGACCGTCTAACACGTGTCTGGGCTTTTCTAGACTTTCGGCCATTTTTCTTATTGGGCCTGTCAACTATGGGCTTACCTATCATTAGCCTCCTGGGCCAGTGGTCAGGATTCTGACCTCCAGTATGTTCATGATGGGATGCACTTATTTTTTGATGACAGAGTCATCGCCTGTCTGAAGAGGAGCCTTGAGTACTTCCAAAACGTTGACCGGATTTGTTGACCATTTTTGGGAAGTTTCTGGGCAACTTGGAGAAGGAAGCGTTGGTTATTAGCCATCCTATCAAAAAAGTGTACCACGTGTCCTTATACGGTATGCTCTGGATCCCGATATTTAATGAGTGGGAAGATCTGATTCGACAGCCCTCTTTTGGGGAAACGACATGTGGCAGTAATGATGGAGCACACTTTCGAGATGATTTTTGTGTTCACACTGGTTTTTAAACCGCTTGCTTGTTTTACTTTGAATTTCCTGCGCCTTCCTTGTTTCTTCATCTTCCTTATTCCGTTGAGAAGAAGAAAAAACCCTAGTTCTGACCATGGCTTCCGTCGCCGACATCGCCTCCGTCTTGAGAGAAAACGACATGAAAGTATTGTACCTGGAGTACAACATTCCACAGGAGATCGCCTTCTGCGTTCCAGGGAAGGATGACAGAGCTTTCTTACCGCCCATGGGCTTCGTGACCCTATATGAAGCCCATTTGAGGAGTGGGCTCCGCCTTCCGATCCCCGATGAGTTGATGTCAATTTTTTGGGCGCTTTAGGTCCCCATCACTCAGTTTCATGCCAACGCCATCAGGTATCTGTGCTCCCTTTGCATTTTCGTTCGTCAACACTAGAGGCTGTTGACGATGTCAATGGTTAGGGGGGTCTTAAAGATTAATCAAGGAGCGGAGTGGAATTCTTTATCCCCCCGCGGTGGTCTCAAGATAAGCACCACCATATACGACTCCCTGAAGAACTGGAAGAACCGGTTCTTTTTTGTTAGTATGGGTGAGTCCTGGCCTTTGCCCAAGGGGTGGGGCCAGGTGCCTGAGGTGTATACAGGGGCACCTTCAGAAGCTGAGATGACATCCTTGGAGTGGCTGGTTAAGCTCATAGAGGATAACCTTGGAGATTTCTGGAGAGACTACTTGGTCTCTCGTGTTGAGGCAAAGAAGGCCAAGTGGGGGCCTCTATCTCCCGTCCAGAAGCTAAAAATCCCGCCGCCAGAGGTCCTGCAGAGGAAGAAGAGGGAGAAGGGTTTTATCATTGGTCCCCGCTCGTCTGATGCAAGTCCTCCAAGTCCAAGGCAAAAGAGGTCGGCCTCGGTGGCTCATTCTTCATCGTCCTTAGGGCCAGACTATCTTTCTGCTCGGCATTTTGCGGGTGTAGGCGCTCCTCTGGGATAGAAGTGGAGCTGGCTTTTTAGGCTTATGAAGCCAGGTTGAGTGGCGGCGTTGTTCTCACACAGCCTGCGCCGTCGGGGTTGACACGGGATCCATCCATCGAGGTGCCTGGGCCACAGGAGCCATCCGTTGGATCCCCTGCTGTGGAAATTTCGGTTGAGCAGCAGGAGCCAATTTTGGAGCACCCTACCGTTCCCAGGGAATCAGCTAGGACGGAGGATACTCCAGAGGATCCAATGGCAGAGTTTGTGGCTGAGGTCGCCGCCAGCCCTGCCAACGTGGGTCTCCTTCCTTGTTCACCGCCTTTGGTGCCAGAACTGGGTGTGAGGCCAGACAGGCCAACACAAAGAATTTGGGAGGTATAAATTCTGTTGCTCGCCTTATCTTTTGATTTGCCTTTTCTAATCCCCCCTCTTTTTTTTATGTGTGCAGGCTAATAAAGTCTCGAGCGCAGTTGCCAAGGCGCTTATGCAAAGAGAGATGGTGATCTCTGATAGAGACAGGGAGATCGTCTGGCTTGATACTAAGTTGGAGGCTCTTGGGGCGGAGCACCGAGAGGACGTGGCTGCCCTAGAGTCTGTTCTGGCGGGCATGGAGGCGAAGAACTTAAGCTTGAAAGCAAAAGTCGCTCATTTGAAGGTGGAGAACGAGCACGTTAGGGGGGGCCTTGATCAGCTTGCAGGGCAAATGGTTACCCTAGAGAATGACCTGAGCCTTCATATTCATCCCCACGAGGTTGCGAACATGATGCTGGCACGGTTGTGGGAAGGGATCAACATTGCCCAGCATATTATGCGGCTGGTTGGTCCTTACTTCCTTGTGGATCTTATCAATTTGTCAAACCGGTCAGTGCAGCGTCGTGATAGCCTCGAGACAGACAGGGGCCACCGTCGCTTCCATAGCTTTTTGTGATTGTAGTCTTTTTTTTTGTTTAATTATGTACCTTACCATTTAGCAATAATAGAAATAGCTTTGTGCATGTCACATGTTCATGCTTTTTACAGCTGCTATTTGTATTTTTGCCTATTTGCTGTTCTTGGCGGCTAACTGGGTAGGATTCCTGCGAGTTGGCTGCCTGCCTTATTTTTGGGCATTCATGGCTTTCTCTAGGCCGTCGCGTGTGTTAAGCTGGCTTAATATTCACCTATGAGTAAAGCTTGGTGGCGTTGCCCAGGTGCAGACTTGGGTGGCCTGCTGTGGTGGAGCGTTTTGTTCCGATTGACCATCATTGACTGATACGCTATCTCCTTGCAAAGGAGGTTGTCGCATGTGCTGTGCTAGCCCCCTAAGATTTTTTCGACCGCTAATGGGCCACTTAAATGACCAAGGCTTAGATACGACCACTCATGGGCCGCTTGAATGACCAAGGTTTATATATGACCGCTCATGGGCCACCTGAATGACCAGGGCTTAAATACGGTTGCTCATGAGCTGCTTGGATGACCAAGGTTTATATACGACTGCTCATGGGCCGTCTGGATGACCAAGGTTTAGTAACGAGAGGGTGGAGACCCTCCCGACTTAGGGGAAGCCTAGGTCATTTCGAACCTACAATGAAAACCACATACATATATACATACCACAGAAATGCAACATGCTAAAGGAAACACTTGTTTTAATAATTGAATCGTGCACACAAATGATCACATACAATCATGCAGAATATATACCTGAGTCCCTATTGGAAGTAGCGTTTGAGATGGATTGCATTCCACTTCCGCAGGACCAACTTTTCATCTTAGTTCCGGACCTTGTATGCCCCGTTTCACAGGACGGCG
The DNA here is from genome assembly GCA_025585075.1 of Nepenthes mirabilis. Classification (NCBI taxonomy): domain Eukaryota; kingdom Viridiplantae; phylum Streptophyta; class Magnoliopsida; order Caryophyllales; family Nepenthaceae; genus Nepenthes; species Nepenthes mirabilis. The sequence goes on along the minus strand of JAODPA010067506.1, from coordinate 6,348 downwards.
GAGTCTAGAAAAGGCCCTTCCCAATTCGAGGAGAGCTTATTCCGGCCGGCCACCTTTCCCGTGGCCTCGATGCTCCGTAAGACCAAGTCTCTGACATCGAACTGCCGCGCTTTCATCTTCTTGTTGTAGTAGGGGGCGATTCGATGTTGGTAGGATGCGGTTCATATTCTAGCGGTATTGCAGGCTTCTTCTAGCAAGACTAGGTGTTCCTGGATATTCTGGGAGTTACCTTGCAGGTCAAAAGATTCCACCCTAAGACTTGGAAGCCCAGTTCTGACCGGGATCACTACTTCAGTCTCGTAGCAGAGGCTGAAAGGCATCTCACGCATTGGTTCCTTTGGTGTTGTTCGGTAAGACAAAAGGACTGAGGTGAGCTTGTCTACCCATGAGCCTCCTACGTCCTCCAGCTTGATCTTGAGCCTAAGGAGTAACGTTCGGTTTGTGACCTCCACCTGTCCATTCGCTTGGGGATATGCCACTGAAGTGTGGACCAGCCTAATCCCAAGGCTAGTGTAATACTTGGTGAAGCGTTTCCCTGAGAATTGAGTTCCATTGTCAATTACAATGACTTATGGAATGCAAATCTACTAATGATGTTCTGGCGGATGAACTCAAGTGCGCTGTGTTTTGTGATTTTGGCCAATAGGACGGCCTCGACCCACTTCTTGAAGTAGTCGATGACTGCTATGATGAACTTTCTTTGCCCGGTTGCAATGAGAAATGGGACAAGAATGTCGAGCCCCCATTGCGCGAAGGGCCATGGCACCTGAAGGGATTTTAGCTCAGCAGATAGCCGGTGGCGAAGGTTGTCATGAAGTTGGCAGCTTTTGCACCTTTTTACAAACTCAAGTGCATCCTTTTTCATCGAGGGCCAATAGTAGCCCTGCTGCATGATCTCGAATGCTAGAAATTTTCCACCGACGTGCGATCCGCAAATCCTAAGGTACACCTCGCTCAAGACGTAGTCCCCCTCTTCTGGGTTAGGCAATGGAGGTACGGGGTAGAGTAGCCGCCGAGATATAGCCGCCCGTCGACTAAGTGTACCAGCCGATCATTCTCTTTATTAGCCTGGCCTCTTCTGCGTCTTCTGGCAATGTTTCATCCGCTAGATACCTCAGGTAGGGTGTCGTGCAGTTTTTCATCCCAGAGACCTACATTGCCTCTTGTCCCTCTATACGGGGAGCGTTCAAGGCCTCCCTCATGTTCCTCGAGTACTATTCTAGATTTTTGGCTGTCGCTGCTCTTACTAGCTAATCGGCCTTCCAATTTTTAGTTCTGGGAACATGGACCAGGGTCAGGTTGTCGAAGTTGCGGGTGGACTCCCTTGCCCTGGTCAAGTATTTGGCCATATGTGGATTGTTCGCCTCAAAGTTCCCATTAACCTGGTTGATGATTAGCTCGGAGTTACTATAAACAGCTAGTAGCTTGGCTGAGCACTCTTTTGCTAATCTTAACCCAGCTAGCAGGGCTTCGTATTCGGCAATATTGTTGGTGGCCGGGAAGTCGAGTCTAAGGGAGTATTTCACCTCAAACCCGTTAGGGGTCGTGAGGACCACCCCCGCTCCATTGCTTGTATCTATAGATGATCCGTCTATGTGGAGTACCCATTCTAGACCCTCCATACGTTGTTCCGCATTCTCTGAGGGCTGCTCTTCAAGAATTGGGATTGTGGTCTCAACAAGGAAGTCGGCGAAAGCCTGTGCCTTTATGGCTTGCATGGGTCTGAACTCAATTTCAAACTCGCCCAATTCAATAGTCCATTTTATCAACTGTCTAGAAACATCAGGTTTCTGGGGTATGCTCTTTAGAGGCTGATCAGTGAGAACTACGATGTGGTGCGCCTGAAAGTAAAGCCTTAGTTTTTGCACAAAAAATATGAGAGCTACGTCCAACTTTTCTATGTGTGGGTAGTGCGTCTCTAGGCCGGTCAGTATTTTTCTCAAATAGTAGACCGATCGTTGGGTATCAGAATCCTGGCGTACAAGGACGGAGCTGAGGGACACCTCTGACACTGCCAAGTAGAGGTACAAACTCTTCACCAACCTTGGGTGATGTTAGTAATGGCGGGCTAGCTAGGTGTTGGTTCAACTCAATGAAGGCCGCCTGGCAATCTGCTGTCTATTGGAACCCGTTTGATTTTGTTCCCCTTAGAGCCTTAAAGAATGGCTGATACTTGTCACCAGACTTCGCTAGGAAGTGGGACAAGGCTGCCAATTGTCCAGTCAATCGTTGGACATCCTTGACGCTTCGTGGGGGAGCCATGTCCGTGAGAGCCTTGATCTTCTCTGGGTTTGCCTCGATCCCTCGTTGGGAGACGATGAAACCCAGGAATTTTCCCAAGGCTACTCCGAAGACGTACTTAGCTGGATTCAGCTTCATTTGATGCTCATAGAGCACCTCAAACGACTCTACCAGATCACGGATATGGTCGCCTGTGGTTTTGCTCTTGATGAGCATGTCGTCAACATAGACTTCCATATTGCGGCCGATATGTTTTTCGAACATTTTATTTACCAACCGTTGGTAGGTGGCTCCTGTGTTCTTTAGTCCAAAGGGCATCATCTTATAGTAGTAAGTCCCCTGGTCTATCATGAATGAGGTATGCTCTTTACTCTTCTTTACCAGGACCACGTTGGAGAGCCAATAGGGGTATTGGACCTCTCTAATGAATCTGGCATCTAATAGTTTCTTTACTTTCTCCCAAATGGCGATCAACTTTTCGATTGAGTAGTTTCTTCGCTTCTGCCTGACGAGTTTTTGGTCCTAGTCGAGGCCGAGCTTGTGGACAATTTCCCAGTCCAGAATCCCAAGCATGTCAGCGGGAATCCATGCGAAGATGTCAGCGTTCCATCGCATGAATGTGATCAGTTCTTCGTGTAGTGCACTGGTGAGTGAGCTGCCGATCTGTATGCACTTTTCTGGATCTTCCATATCCAGTCGGACTAGGTCAGTTGCCTCACCAGACTGCGCCTGCTTTAGGGTCATTTCGTCTCGATGGTCAAGTTCTCCTACCACATTGGTGCTGTCGTTAGGAGCTATTTGGGACATGTAGCATGTCCGTCCAGTGACTTTATCACCCAGTACTTCACCTACACCGTATGGCATTGGAAATTTTATTATGAGGTGTGGTATCGAAGTGACGCCCCGAACGCTATTAGGCACGGTCGGCCCAGTATTGAGTTGTATATAGAGGGCAAGTCGACTACCAAGAAGGTAAGTGTACGACTTACCATTTTCGGGTACGTTCCTTGGGTGACTTCCAATCGAATTGTTCCTTGAATGGGCACCGATTCGTCGTTAAAGCCATACAATGGGCCTTCTGCAGTTTTTAATTGACTCTTTTTTAAACCAAGTTTAAAAAATGCATCAAGATAATGCAAATCGCGAGAACTTTCATTGTCAATAAATACTCGTTTCATTTGGTAGTCAACGCTACCATCAGAAACGAGTACAGATACAACAAGGGGGTCTGCATGGGGAGAAATTACATGTGCCAGGTCATTGTCACTAAAGCTAATGACAGTGTCAATAGTGCGTTGCTTCTTCCTCCCTACGTGCTGGTCCTTGTTGTCCGCCGGATTCTTGATCGGTCGGGTGGTGATCATATTGAGTACTCCTGCTGCAACCCTGTTTCATGGTGGGAAAGACCCTGATCCTTCTCCTCCCGTATTGCTAGAGCTCTTGCAAGGGCCTTTGACGAACCTGGTGAGATGGCCCCTTCTGATCAGTTCCTCAATCTCCCACTGAAGGATCTTACAGTCCTCTGTGGAGTGCCCGAGAGATCGATGGAAATTGCAGTACTTGGCTCGATTTCCTCCCTCTGCGTTTTTAAGTGGTTTTGGCCACTTAAGGAACTTCTCCCCACGGATCTGCATGAGGACGTTTGATCGCGTGTCAGTTAAGGGCGTTAGGCTAATGGGCCCGTAGTCCTTGCGCTATGGTGGCCCAATCCTATGGTGCTTTCGATGGGAGTGATCACCACCGTTGTGTTTCCTCTTTCCTTTAGGTGGGAAAGAGTGAGGCTGTTCGGGCCGGTTGGGACGTTTAGCCTCGTTGGCCTTTTTTGCTGTCGTGTAGGCACTGGTGATAGACTCCGCTTCTTGAAAGGTCTGCAGATTCTTATGCGCCAGGTGCCTGAAGAATTCTCCATGCGCCAGTGCAGAGATAAAACTTCCCAGTTTCATTTCCTCTATGAGTCGAGGGATCCGCCTAGCTTCTGCCACGAAGCGATCCAGGAACCTCTGCGGGTTCTCTCCATGCTTCTGCTTAATGTGCGACAAAGCCATGGCTGTTTTTCCTCCCTACGGCTGGAGACATACTGGGACAAGAAAAGATCCGTAAGCTCCTGAAAACTTCAGATCGAGTCTGAGGGGAGATGATAGAATCAAATGCGCGCGTCCCCTTTTAAGGTGAGTGGGAAGCAGCGACACATGGCTGTGTCCTCCAGCCCTTGTAGACCCAGATGGGTGCGGAAGTGAGCGAGATGATCGACGGGATCTGCACTCCCATCGTAAGAGTCAAGGGATGGCATTTTAAACTTCGCCGGTATGGGATGGTTTAAGATCTCCGTTATGAAGGGAGATCTGTCGATACTGGCTGTGAGCTCATCATCTTTGAAGATGCGGTTCCATATCTTCTCCAGCTTCGGATCTACTGGAATGACATTAGCAGATCTTTTGGAGTTGAGATATGCCCTCGACTCCATTCTCTCTCTGGCTTGTCCAGTAGCCGGGCGGCTGCTATCTCTGGCAAATCTAGCAGCTCGGGAGGCTCCCTCCTGAGCCTGGGGCCTAGATTCTACTCAGGAGTATCTAGGGTTCCTTCATTCCGGACTTTCCTCCGGGGTAGAGCTGGTTCCCTGCTCCTCACGCCTCAACCGGCTTTGGGCATGTGAGGATACTGGCGCGGCAGCGCTGGTTAGCCTTCCGGTCCATCGGACCGAAACTTTCTTTCTCGGGCCTCCTCATCTGGATGCCGGTGCTGGGGCCACCACCGGTGCAACCCCCAACTATGCTTTCTCCTTGCGGGAGCAGAGTATCTGAAGCATTCTATCCGTGTTGTGCATATGCTCCGCCAGGTTTTGGAAGAAAGATGTCGGAATTCCACCGGCTACCCTATTGACCACTGCGCCAATGGCGTGGTTTTGGTTCGGTGAGACCACATCTTGGGTTGGCTCGCTTGCTTGAGCCCTTGTGTTCACCATTTTGTTTGAAGGTGTTGATTGGAAAGAGCTTCTGGGAAACGTAGTTGGCTTCTTGTAAGCACTTCCTACAAACGGCACCAATGATGCGTACCTGGATCTGACTTCGAACAGATTCAGATTTGCTTGATCGTTTGCATCTGGCTCCGTTCACTAAGTCTGAACCTTGCACAACACTACAGTAAACAAGAGTTCAGGTGTTGGCGGGATGTTGTCCCACTGAATATATTTTGATACTCAAGTCAGCAATAAGCCTTTGAACTTTAAGAAGGTAAACTGATAAGTAAAAAGAGAGAGAGAGCGAGATTAAGATTGGTAGGAGTGTTGGCCTGTAGATGTAGGAGACGTTTCCATGACTCGTTGAGAGTGTGATTTCCCGACTCGATGATCGCAAGGATCGAGTGGGAAGCTACGTCCTGAAAGCGTGGAAGCTTAGAAGGATGGATCCCAGGGAGTGAGCGAAGTCTCTAGAATCTGGAAGCTTGGAGTGGGATTGGCGATTGAGAGTAAGTATGCTCAAGGATTTTTGTAACAGCACTACGTTGTATTTTTGTGTCTGTGTTCATGTCTCAGATCATGTCCCCCAAGAGTGGAGACTTTGTGGGGTTATATAGACGGTGGGGAGTGCGGCCTTCCTTGCCCAAGAAGGCGTGATCCCTGCTTGGCGTTGGGCGGCCTTCCTTGAGTAGGAAGGCTTGACTGGCATAATCTGATAAGATCGTTTCCTTTTTGTGTGGATAATGGGTCTCCAGATTATCTACCTTCCTTTTGTGCTTTTGTTACCGTTAGACTCCATCATTGGTAGGGAGAGGGAATCTGGCGCCTTCCTCGTGGGAAGGGTGCTGAATCTGTTGATACCTTCTTTAGAGGAGATTGACTTCAAGGAAGGCGTGAAATCAAGGGAAGGACCATTTCTTATTGTGTACAGAAACGTCTGCCAAACTCTGCCTAGCCCGTATTAGGTTTTATGTCTTTTCACGGCCTACTGCTATAATACTTCCGGTCAACAGGAATGTTGACTGTCTTGAGGGAGCGCGTTGGCCACCTGGTTGGCGTTTCATGCGGTCAACAGTCTAACAGGCGTCTGAGCTTTTCTGGACTTTGGGCCGATTTTTTTATTGGGCTTACCAGTTATGGGCCTACCCATC
>JAODPA010067505.1:0-10552 GCA_025585075.1 Nepenthes mirabilis | reverse complement strand
ATAATAATAATATCATTACCATCCATTTAATCCCTTATAATTATTTCATAATTTTTTATGCATTCTGAATTTATATTTTGAATGATTTTAGATTAAATTGTCCGTTAAATTTCTATTTTTATCAGCTGAATTTCAAATCTTAAACACTGTAATTTAAAATAAGAGGTCAGATGATGATAAAACTCGATTCCACTAAAAATACTGCAATGCTTAAATCAATATAAAGCATTCAGAGGTAAGAAGGTAAAATACAATGAACGTAAAGATGGATACTTGGAATGTGTTTAAGAATATTGGTGGGAGATGCACTCATGCAGAGAGTAGCTTGGATTATCGGAGCTTATAAGAAGTGATTTCTTCTAGTACTTAACCCGCAGAGGATTAGTTGGATAGAGAAAAGGAGCAAGTGTTGAAAAGTTTGAGAGCGTAGAGAGCTTCTATAAGTTTTGGTTTGCTAGCACACATTTAGTAGGAAAGAGAAAGTGTGCTTGTAGAGTGAGTTTCCATAATCTTTTATAGTCATAGTCATTGGCTACCTTCTTTACATAGTGGAGTGGGATGCCACTTTCTGTGGGGGATCGTTGCTTTTCTTGTGTGGGGGTGAGCTCCATTCTTGGCTATAACAGTCAGGAAGGTGGATCCCTTTCCTTCTACGCATGATAACCACTATGGTTTCTCTTATGGATCGCACGCAAATTCGTGCCCCTTCCTCCTAGGATGCGCTCCAATTCTGATAAGTTGCCGTTACGATAAATGTTCCATTCCTTGGAGATGCGGAGAATAAGGGTAGATGACCGTTGAGACTTAAAAAGGGATGCGCAGGCCGATTTAGACATGGGCTGCATTCATCCTGGGCCACTGCCGGTCTACTTGTCATTTTTTGATCAACGGTAGCGTTGATCGTCCTAGGTAAGAATGGGCCGCTATTAGTTTTGTGCTTTTTTCCTTTTGTAGGCCGACCTACTATTAGTGTCTCCATCACTTGCCCCCATGCTGATAGCCTAGGATTCTGACATCCGACATTTTTACGATAGGATGCATCTGACTGTGTAACTTGTAATAGAAAGTTTAATGAGGGAACTTGCAGTTATCTTGGTCTTTATCTCTTATTTTCGTGCATGCTTTTTATTTTTCGCTCTAGGTCTATTGATCACGTTGCTTGCATCAGTTAACCATTGACCGCAACATCAGGATCCAAAGAACTAAACTGGAGAGAACATTGACCGAATTTGTTGACCGCAATGTTAGAATTCGAAGAACTAAGTTGAAAAGAGTAGTGACCAGATTTGTTGACCTCAACGTTAGAATTTGAAGAACAGAGTTGAGAAGAATATTAATCGGATTCATTGACCACAACGTCAGAATCCGGAGAACAGAGTAGGGAAGAATGTTGACCGGATTCATTGATTGTTGTACTTGAATCCGAAAAATGGTGTAGGTTGAGGTTGACGCCTTGTTTCTTTATGCCACCGGACAGGCAATCGAAAGGTTTGTAGGTTGTTTCTGCACTCTGAGTGTCTTGTTGTCCTCTACCACGTGTCGTCATGTAATGAATTTGTAATCCTTGTAATTAATTCGCCAAAGGATTTAATTTGATTGTGCCCTCTTCGGAATCGACACGTGTCTGTTATGATTGCCGTTCCTTTTTGATGCACTGCTTTACTTCAATGGTGGTATGCTTATAAAAACAGCACGTGATAGTTTAAACTTTTCATGCCTTTCTTCCCAAGAAAAATTCTAAGTCTTCGTCTCTTTCCCTATATTTCTTCTATGCCCCCCCTGTTTCTAAGATTATATCAGTCGTTTCCACTGACAAAGTGAGGGAGCTGTACATTGAATTTAATATCTCATCACGCATTATATTCTTGATGCCTGGCAAGCAGATAAGGCTTGCTCTCCTCTTGCCGGGCACATTGTTGTGTACGAGCCTCATCTACGAAGTGGGCTTCGCCTCCCAATTCCTGAGGAGCTGCTCCGCACCCTCACAGCGTTTGGTGTTTCTATCGCACAACTCCACGCAAATGTCGTGCGAGATCTTTATTCGTTGTGTATTTTTTTCTGCTACCATTCACGATTGCTAACGATTGAGGCCATCAGACTCATGTTTCAGTTCACCTAGAGTGGGAATCGGATCTCCCTATCTCCATGGGAGCTTCGTATCAGCAGCGTTATTTACAAGTCGGTCAAGAATTGGAAAGACTGATTTTTCTTTGTTCGTATTGCTCACGGTTGGCCCTTATCCTAGGATTGGGGTAAGGTTCCTAACGATTTTACCGGGAGGCCCACCAAGAAAGAGGTGGAGGCAATGGAGCCACTGCTGCAGTTGGTGAGTAGACATCTCTCCGAATTCAAGAGAGATCACTTGGAGTTTAGGGCGGAGGCCAAGAGAGCTCGGTGGGGTCCCTGCTCACCTATGCAAAAGTTCAAGGCTCCGTTGGTGACTCCGTAGCCCAAGAGGAAGGTTGGCGCTCTCACGATCGGCGATTCCCCTAGAAGCCCTAGGAAGAAGAGAGCTGCGCTAGTAGAGCCTTCTTCCTCGTTTTCTACAGAGTCAGACTATCGAATGACCAGACGACTTACGGGAGTCGGAGAGCGCTCCGGGATTGAGATTTCTGTGGCTGAGTTTGGAGCCATCGAGAGAGCCGCCACGAGAGGCGTTATCGTTGAGCCATCGCTGCTAGGAGACTTGACAATACAAGCCGTGCCAATGGGGTTGTTGCTTGAAGCCACCGGATTGGAGCCAATTGCCGAGCTGCACGCAGAGCCGGAGAAGTTAGTTACCAAAAAATTTGCTAAAACGGTTGACATCATTGTGGAGTTGGCATAAGAAATCGTCGCTCTAAGTCTCCTGACTGTCCTATCGGAGGAGTTCGTCAATGAGGCTACAACGGAGCAGACTTAAGAGGCTACCACTCCTAGTCTCCCACCACCAGACCCTAGGTCGCAGGCCTCGTTAGCAAGGAGGAAAGAAAAAAAATTTTCGGTAATTTCTTATAAGTTCTTTCTTTCCTTCTTTCTCCACCGTTGTTGCCTAACTTTTTTGTTTTTTTACAGCAAGAGAAAATTGTTGGCACAGTGGTGAAAGGACTACACCAATGAGAGGTGGTGATTGAAGATAGGGAGAAAGAGATTTTCCAGTTAGGGGAGCAGTTGAGCCAGTTGAGTGCTCAGGTTCAGAAGCACTAGGAAGAGAAGGCCGCCCTCTAATTAGAACTGTCTGAGTTGAGGGCGCAGTCGACGAGACTGGAAGAGACGGCTGCCAGGCGGAGGGGCTCACAGATGAGCTTCGGGTGAAAATAGTCTCGTTAGAAAATGAGCTATCTACCGGTCTATACCCTGAAGAGGTCACCCAGTCACTGTGGGCCAGGCTCTGAGAAGGCGCAGCATCTATCGTTGAATTGTCGAGATTGTGGATTGTATTTCTCCAATTGGTGTCCTCGACCTCTTGAACCGTGGCGCGTAGCTGCATGAGGACCTGATTGACTTTTCTTTTTGTTAATAAAGAACTGGTTCTGTTGACACGTCCATGTCTTTACCTGGCTTTCTCTTTAGTCCTTTTTTTGTCAGACGGCTGGCTTTTTGCACTCGTGTGGAATGGGTTGATGACAGTCGTAAACTGACTGCGCTATCTTCTATTGGGAGAAGTTGTCACGCGTGTTATTTAAGTCCCATAAGATTTTGTGTTAGACCGCGAATGAGCCACGTGGGAAGGAACCAAGTTTCAATCCGATCGCTCACGGGCCGCTTGGATGACCAAGGTTTGATTTGACTGTTCATGGACAGCTTAGATGACCATTGTTTGATTCGACTACTCATGAGCCAATTGGATGACCAACGTTTGATTCGACCTTTTACAGGCCGTTTGAATAACTAAGGTTTAAGTTGGCCGCTGACGGACAACTTGAATAACCAAGGTTTGATTGCAAGCGAGCGAAAATTCTCTCAACTTAGGGGTAGTTTCGGTAATCTATTTTCATGCAACCTACACGGAAGCATTTATATGGAAACAAAAAAAAGGGAAAGAACCAGAGAACATATAGATGAAAAGGGGAAAGAACGCTTTTTATTAATCGACAATGTATATTACAAGCACGCCTTAGATCACACGGATGACCTACCTGGGTTTTCATTGGTAGTAGCGCTTTAGGTGGACTGTGTTCTACGCCCACGGGATCAATTTGCTGTTTTGGATTCGGACCTTATATGCTCCATTCTGCAGAATGGTTGAGACCAGAAATGGGCCTTCCCAATTCAAAAAAAAGCTTATTCTGATTGGTTATTCTACCTGTGGCCTCTATGCTTCAATGGACCACGTCTCTAATTTTGAATTGTCGTGCCTTTACTTTCTTGTTATAATGATGAGCAATTTATTGTTGATAGGTGGTTGTGTATATTCCTCCAACAAATCTCAGTATTTTCTGATCTTTTGAGAGTTGACAAGTTGATCAAAGGCTTCGACTCTAATACTCGAGAGTTCGATCTCAATTGGTATTACAGTCTCAGTCCCATAGTAGAGACTAAAAGGTGTTTCACTAGTTGGTTCCTTGGGAATCATCCGATACGACCAAAGCATAGATGGCAGTTCATCGACCCAGAAGCCCCTTGCGTCCTCTAGTTTGGTCTTTTGATCGTGAAACAGCGTACGATTGGTGACTTCCACCTGTATGGGGTATGCTACTGAAGTGTAGACCAATTTGATGTCCGAACTGATACAATACTTAGTGAAGCACTTTTCCAAAAATTAGGTTCCATTGCCAGTCACGATAACCTTGGGAACGTAAAATCTACTTACTATACTCTGGCAGACAAATTTTAAGGCATTGTGCTCAATCATATTGGCCAGCGGGGAGGCATCAACCCATTTAGTAAAGTAGTAGTCTATGTCCGCGATAATGAACTTCCTCTATCCAGCTGCAATAAAAAATGGGTCAAAAATATTGAGTCCCTATTGCGTAAAAGGCCAAAGTGTTTGGAGGGATCTCAATTCCACGGGTGGCTTGTAGTGGAGGTTGCCAAGGAGTTGGAAATTCTCACACTTATTTACAAACTCTAGGCATCCTTTTTCATAATTAACGAGTAATATTCCTGGCGCATGACTTTAAACGTAAGGTTTTTACTGCCGATGTGTTATCCGTATATTTCAAGATAGATTTCGCTTAAGGTGTAGTCGGCCTCCTCAAGGGTTAGACAGCGGAGGTATGGAGTCAAGTATCCTCTACGATACTGTTTTTCGTCGATTATGGTGTACCAATTGGTCATCTTTACGACCTTCTTAGCCTTTTATATGCTCTCCAATAGTGTGCCGTCTACCAAATACTTTCAGTATGGCGTCATCCAGTTTTTGTTGTCAGAGGCTTGAATCACCTCCTATTCCTCTATGCTAGGAATGCCCAAAACATCCAGCATGTCCTTTGAGAACTATTCTAGACTTTTGGCCGCCACTGCTCTCGCTTGTTGATTGGCTTTTCAGTTTTCAATTCTGGGAACGTGGAGTAGGTTTAGCCTATCAAATCTCTGAATCGTGTCTTTTGCCTTAACCAGATACTTAGTCAGGAGAGTGTTGCATACCTCGAAACTCCCGTTGATTTGATTGACAATTAACTCTGAGTCGCTATAGACGGTCAGACACTTAGTGGAGCACTCTTTGGTTAGTCGCAACCAAGCTAATAGGGCTTTGTACTCTGCAATATTATTTGTGACCGAAAAATTGAGTTTCAAAGAGTATTTAACCTCAAACCTGTTTGGGGTCTTTAGGACCACTCTGGTACTACTATCTAAGTTGGTAGACAAACCGTCCATATTGAAGACCCATTCTGACTATTCTAGGTGGTAATCTATGTCTTCAGTGGGGTACTCATCGACAATTGGGGTTGTGGTCTTACCGATGAAGTCGGCCAGGGCCTACCCCTTGATTGTTGGCCTATGCCAGAATTCGATATTAAACTCTTCTAACTCGATGGTCTACTTAACCAGTTATTCAAAAATATCAGCGGCTAGTTGGTCAAGGCGACCACGCAATGAGCCTGAAAATAGAGTCTCAATTTTCGGGCTGATAAGATGAGTACCAGAGCGAGCTTCTCAGCGTGTTGATAACATGTCTTTGCGTTGGTTAATGTTTTGCTTGCATAGTATACTGGCTGTTGTGCATCAGAATCTTGGCAAATAATAATAGAGTTAAGAGCCACCTCTAATACTGCTAGGTAAGGTACAGCTCTTCTCCGTCTTTTGGTGATGTCAGCAATGGTAGTTTACCATCCACTAAAAACAATTCGTCTTCGTCCCCCTCAGAGCATTGAAGAAAGGTTGATACTTGTCTCACAATTTTACCAAGAAGCGGGACAGTGCCGCTAGTCTTCTGGTCAGCCTTTGCACCTCCTTGACACTTCATGGCGGAGACATATCCATGAGGGCCTTAATATTCTCTGGGTTTATTTCGATCCCTTATTAAGAGACGATGAAAGCCAAGAATTTTTCTGAGAATACTCCAAAGACACATTTTGATGGATTTAGCTTCATATGGTGTGCGCAAAGTACCTCAAAAAATTCGGCCAGATCACGAACATGGTCGCTGGTAGTTATACTCTTGATGAGCATGTTGTCTATGTATACCTTCATATTGCGATCTATCTGCTTCTCGAACATTTTGTTCACAAATTTTTGATAAGTTGTGCTTGCATTCTTTAAACTGAAAGGTATGACCTTGTAGTAGTAGGTGCCTTGATTAGTCATAAACGAGGTGTGCTCCTCGTCCTCTGGAATTATCTTGATCTGGTTGTAATCCGAGTACGTGTTTAGAAACTTAGTAGCTCGTATCATGATGTGGAATCTACTAACAAGTTGATCTTGGGTAAAGGGAAGCTATTCTTTGGGTAGGCTTTGTTGACGTCGGTAAAGTCGACATTCGTCATTTTTCACTACTTTTCTTGACCAAGACAATATTGGATAGCCAATCCGGTTATTGGACTTTCCTGTTGAATCCGGCTTCCAGCAACTTCTTCACTTCTACCTAGATAGCTATAAACTTTTCAATGAAGTGGTTCTTTAATTTCTACCTGATGGGCTTACAGTCAAGATCGAGACTCAACTTTTGAAAAATTATTTTGACCAGTATCCTTGGCATGTCAGCCGGCGCCCACGCGAAGATATCAGCATTTCACCTTAAGAAGGCTATCAACTCATCACGTAGGGGTTCGACGAGTGAGCCTCCTATCTGTATACATTTCTCTAGGTCCTCCAGATTCAGCGGTACAAGATCAGTTGCTTCATTGGATTGTGCTTGCTGTAGAGTTACTTCATCTCGATGGTCCAACTCTTTTGTAGGCCCTTCGCCGCCGCTTGGGGCTATCTGCGACATGTAGCATGTTCGTCTAATTATTTGGTCACCCAACACTTTACCAATACCGCATATTGTTGGAAATTTTATTTTTCAATACCGTATTGAGGTGACGGCTCCAAACGCTGCTAAGTATGGCTGGCCTAGGATAGCGTTATATACGGATGGTAGGTCAACAATTAGGAAGATGAGTGTATGACTTGTCGTCCTGGGGTACATACCTAAGGTGACTTTCAAGTATATTGTCCCTTGGGTGGCTACTGGTTCATTATCTATACCATATAATGGTCCTTCGATCAGTTTTAGTTGATTCTTTTTTAGCCCTAACTTAAAGAACGCTTTCAGGTAAAACAAATTTCTTGAACTTCTATTATCGATGAAAATTCATTTTACTTGGCAGTCAACAATACCATCTGAAATAAGTACAGATATAATCAGGGGATCAGTACGTAGGAAAATTACATGCGTCATGTTATTATCACTAAAACTAATGATATTTTTCTCCACCATGTGCTTCTTGCGCCCGGCTTGCCTCTCCAGGTGATCTGTCCAGTGGGCTCTAGGAGACCCAGTGGTACCATATTGACCATATCAACCGCAAATCGGTTCCGCGGTTAGGGCAGATTGGTTCCTTCACCGCATGAGGCACCGGAACTTTGCCTAAGGTTTCTCAGGATCTATGAGATGACCCATTTGAATCAGTTCCTCAATCTCCCGTTGGAGCGTTATGCATTTTTTCGTGGTGCACCCCGAAGATCGATAAAAATCGCAATATTTCACTAGATCTCCTCCCTCCGTGTTCTTAAGTATTTTTGGCAACTTAATGAACTTTTTTCTATAGATCTGCATGAGGACGTTGGCCCGTGTGTCATTTAGTAGAGTTGGGTTGATGGGCCCGGTCATGAGTTGCTTCCTTCGAGGGTTGTCACCAGCCCCATTCTTCATCTTTTTTCTCGACAGGAAAAATGCGAGGTTGGTTGTTCTTCTCTGAATGCTTTGCTTCGTTGGCCTTTTCTACAGCCATGTACGCTTTGGTAATGGCTTTCTCTTTCCGGAAGGTCTACAAATTTTTATCGGCAAGGTACTTGAAGAAGTCACCCGACCCTAACTCAGATATGAAGCTACCAAGCTTCATCTCTTCGGTGAATTTAGGGATTCTCCTAGCTTTTGCTGCAAACCGTTCTAGGAATTTTCTTGGGTTCTCGCCCTACTTCTACTTGACTTGGGTGAGGTGCCGCAGCAGTTTTTTTTCGCGACGATTGAAGGTGTATTGGGCAAACAAGAGATCGGTGAGATCCTGAAAACTCCGGATCAAGTTTTAAGGAAGCCGATGGAACCAGATTTGGGTGTTCCCCTTCAAGGTGAGAAAGAAATATTGTCACAGTGTCGCCTCTTCCAGGCCTTGGAAGCTCAGGTGGGTGTGAAAGTGATCTAAGTGGTCAATGGGATCAACGCTTCCATCATAGGAATCCAGGGTTGGTATCTTAAACTTGGCTGGTATTGGCCGAGTTAAGATCTCAATTGTGAAGGGAGATCTCTCTAGATCAGCGACGTGCTCGTAGTCATCATTGAAAATGCGGTTCCAGATCTTCTTAACCTTTTTCTCCAATCCGGATGAGTTTTCAGATCTTTTGAAGTTGAGGTAAATCTTTAACTCTATTCTTTTTACGGTACGCTCAGTAGCAGACCAGTTGCTACCGCTGGTGGATTGGATGATTCGAGAGGCTCCCTCTTACATGCGAGGCCTTTGCTCGTCCCTAGAGTACCAGGGATTTCTTCTTTCGAGACTCTCATCTGGAGTCCCACAACCCAAGAGCCCTTTAAGCCTTGAACGATTCTGAGCTTGGAAGCCTCCGAAGCATGAAAGTTGTCTGGCCTTAAAGCCTTCTTGGTCAGCCTCTTTTCCTTTGGCCTCCTTACCTGGAGGCTGGAATGGGAGTTGAGGAGGATTAAGCGTCCTACTTTTTCTTACCCTAGCTTGCGCAGAACATTTGGAGAATCCGGGACATGTTGTTCATATGTTCTACCAGGTTTAGAAAAAATGGAGTAGGCTACCATTCAACCTGATTACCAGCTAAATGGTCGTGGTTAGGGGAGATAGCCTCCCTAACAAGAACGCTAGCTTGAGCCCTGATATTTACCATTTTGCTGGATGATGTTGGTTTGAAAGATGTAATTGATCGGCTTTTAGTCAACATTCCTATAGATGGCGCCAATGATGCATTCTGGATCCAAATTTCGAACGGGTTCGGGTTGAACTGCCAGTCGAATTTTGATCTTCGTCTACTGAATTTTGAATTTTTTATACCACAACTTAAAAAAGAGGTCAAATAATGGTGGGATTTGATTTCACCGAAAATATTATGACGCTTAAGTCAATATGAAGCCCTCTGAGGCTGAGAAGGTAAAATGCAATGAATACAAAGATAGATACTTTGAGTGTGTTTAGGAATATTGGTTGGATGTACACTCGCATGAAGAGTGGCTTGGATTATGGGAGCTCATGAGAAGCGATTTCTTCTAGTACTCAGCCCATAGAGGACTAGTTGGAGAGAGAAAAGAAGCGAGTATTGGAAAGCTTGAGAGCGTAGAGAGCTTCTATAAACTTTAGTTTGCTAGAGCATGTTTAGTGGGTTTGAGAAAGTGTGCATGTGGAGTAAGTTTCTATAGCCTTTTATAACCATAGTCATTGATTGCCTTCCTTATGTAGTGAGGCGAAATACCCGCCTTCTATGGAAAATCGTTGCCATTCCTGTGTGGAGGTGAGAGCCATTCTTGGTTGTAACGGTCAGGAAGATGGATTTCTTTCCTTCTACGCATGGTAACCGTTATGGCTTCCCCTGTGGTCGCATGCAAATTTGTGCACCTTCTTCCCGATATGCGCTTCGATTTTGGGAGGTTGCCGTTGTAGTGGAGGTTGCCTTCGTTAGAGATGCGGAGAATTAAGGCAGATGACCATTGAGACTTGGAAAGGGACGCGTAGGCCGATTTAGACATGGGTCGCATTCATCTTGGATTGCTATTAGCCTACTTGTCACTTCTTCGATCAATGAGAGTGTTGACCATCCTAGGTAGGAATGGGCTGCTATTAATTTTGAGCATTATCTCCCTTTGTGGGCCGGCCTGTTCCGATCAACGGCAGTGTAGACCGCTCTAGTTAAGAATGGATCGCTATTAGTTTTGTTTTGTTTTTTTTCTTTATGGGCCAGCCTACTATTG
>JAODPA010067504.1:0-33380 GCA_025585075.1 Nepenthes mirabilis | reverse complement strand
CATCTAATTTATTAGGCCTAAATGTCAGTCCAATTATAAGATTTTAAGCCTAAAAGTAATTATGAATATTTTTTGAAACTAACTTATAAATATATTTTTTTTAATTTGGGATATCATAATCATTCTCCCTTAAAAGATTTTCGTCCCCGAAAATAGAATTAAAATTATTCAGGATGTTATATGATGAGCAGCCGAAGTACGTTTTTCTTGAAACTGGTAGCTTTTAAATGTTTGTAGATATTATTTTTAACTATACTGTACTATTACTCTTAGCAGTTTTGGCATCATGTGTCGGGGGTTAGGGTATATTATTTGATCTAGGTCACCGCGGTTAGACTTTGAGTCAAGGCTTTTGAAAACGGTCACAATTATTTATCAAAAAATGATACTTCCTAGCAAAATCTTCTTCAAATTATATTGATATTTCTTGCACAAAAAATGATCTTAAGCTTTAAAGGCATCTGGGAGGAGGAGAAAATGGGAGAGCGCGGCCGGAAGGCGAAACAAAATCAAGGAGACGATTGAGATAATACTTACTTGTGAGTATTCACTAAGCTATCTGTTATGTTATATGTCGTTGTGCATTATGTTTTCGTCTGTTTGATTATGAATGTTGATCCAGCTTGTGTTCGCATTTTGTGAGACGATGAAGGGTTCCCCCTATGGATTCCTAAAGATCTAAATCGTCACAATAATATGTTCTTGATAGGTGCGAATTTCGAAACTCTTGCCATGCCTTGTGTAATTTTCGAACTAGCACTAACTATAGTCGTAAACTATAGGAGTGAATCGCGCTTGTGGCACGTGGACTTGGATTCGGAGGATAAAGACTTCAATTCAAGAAAGCCGTCGAAAATTCACTAAGAAAACCACAGTATGTGCTTCAATTTGTTGAAAAATATATTAGAATAAAGTTCCTTTTGTGTACACTATTAATGATGTACGGCATCGTCAAGCTAACAATACTGAAATTCAGAATCTGTATACCAATTTAGAGGGACGTGGAACAAAGATAAGGCGACGAGTTTGGACCTTAATTAGAGGCAGGCAATATGAAAGAAAATGCTGGAGAGGCAAGAAGGTACGATTGTGCGAGTATTTTACCCAACTTTGCCCTAACAAAGTTAGTCGCTTGTAAATAACATGTCATTATCTGTCTGGCTGCAGGTTGCATATATTTTGGCCCTTGAGAAAGAAAGGATATTGTGGCTCTCTCATTAATGGTGATCACATGAAAGAAAGGTATGCCAGTAGTTTTCATTACGTACTTCGACATTAATGTAAAACATGATGAAGTTATACCCCTAGTTAAAGAAAAATTATTGGCAGGGATCGGTGCATGCCTACCTTGCTTACGTTGATTTGGTGCCGAAGGGCTTCAGGAAAGGTCTCGAGTTCTTGTAAAATGTAGGTTCGTATGCAAAATTATTTTGAAAGTAAATATTTTTTACTATATGATGATAATCGTAAATTTATAGGTGATGTTAAGGATGAAGGGATAAGGTAAGTGATTTTTCTTCTGTGCTTGCTGAGCAGCCAAGGTACGCTTTTCTTGACACTGGCAACTTTTAAATATTTATGGACGTTATTCTTAACTGTATTGCATTGTTACTCTTAGCGACATAGGCATCATGTATCGAGGGTTAAGGTATAGTTTTTGGTCTAGGTCACCATGGTTAGGTTTCGAATCAAAGTTTTTGAAAATGGTTCCAATTGTTTATCAAAAAATGAAACTTCCTAACAAAATCTTTTTCAAATTATATTGATATTTTATGCGGGAGAAACAATCTTGGGCTTTAAAGGCATCTAAGAGGAGGAGAAAAAAAAGGAAAGAACGCGGCTAGAAAGGCAAAACAAAATCAAGGAGGCAATTGAGCGAATGCTTATTTGTGGGTACTCACTAGGCTATCTGTTACGTTATATGTCGTTGCGCACTATGTTTTCATCTGTTTGGTTATAAATACTGATCAATCATGTGTCTACGTTTAGTGAAATGATGAAAAAGGCCTCTTAAGAATTCCTAGAGATCTAAATCGTCGCAGTAGCTTGCTCTTGATATTGTTGAGTTTCCAATTGGAGTTTTGGGGAGACCTTGCTAAAGCCGGTTAGAAACTTGTATTTCAAAATTCATAAAATAGCATTATTGGATTCAGTCTGAATAATTTAACGTAATTGGATTGTTGGATTAATTTAACCGTTTCAATTTTAATATTGTTAGTTGGAGATAGATGAAGAAGATGAATGCTTGTTGGATGCCTTCTTGTCAGATACTATCTAGCAGCACACACTTGCAGACGTTATTGTTGCCAGAATCAAGGAAAAGAATGCTGAAATTGCTTCTGGTCTGCAACAATATGTTATTAGTTTATACTTATCAAGAATGTTAAATTTAGAATTCAGACAAAAGACAGATTTTTTAAGTTCATTTGTCAACAAAGCTGCGGTCCTTTGTTCCACAAATGATGGTCAAGTTTCTATATTCTCTGAAAAATACTGACCGTTACTATAAATTTCCTAAAATTTTAAGAAAAATATGGCGTGGCACTCGTTGACCTTTTTTTTCTAGAATGTGCCAAAGTAATAGGTTTCACATCACCATTTTTTGTAAAATATTTTTTATATTTGTTTGACCTTGTCAGTTCTCTTGATTCGAGAACTGCCACCAGAGCCTCGATTGGACAGGCATATTACAAAATTGTACAAGGGGCACTTGGCTTATCATACTTTGATTGATTTTGCTTTCATTCTGCAACTCTATGTAATCCTCACGTGAATTTAAAATGTAGGGTTGGGGAGGTTCTTAGTTGATACACTTCAGGAAAAATACCAAGAGCTTTCAAATACATTCCTGCAATGCAGCACTGGGAGGAAATCCTGTACTGAACTCAGCCAGAATTTGGTCACCAAATGCAGTATACCAAGCTACAAGAATTTTTGCTTCAAATTTGAGTGTGAAGCAAGCTTAGAGGTTTTACAAGCTTGTTCTCCTTCCACGGATCTGGGAAGACATTAAAAATAGAATCTTTATATTTTAGTAAGGCATAACAAAATATGAGTATCAATTCCTAATTTAATTAATAGCTATTTGTATTAAATTATAATTGGTATAATTATAACCTTTACTTTTAAATTTTTCTATTGATAAATTTGATAATAACTTTACTTCTTCATGTACGTGTGGCTGCACGGAGTTAGACTTCCTTCCATTACCTAAATGGTGCGAACTTCGGAGGCTATTGATACTTTGATTGGCTGTTTGATCGGGCTGCTATCTTGGATGGGAAGGATACTATCTTAGCAGGACTGGCCGGCTTGCTGGCCTATTTAGATGCTTCAATCTACAGGTATGGCTTCTCTACATTGACTCATATGTTATCCTGCCGATGCACGGTCGGCTATTTCCTCCTGCTCGTACGATCTTGCTGGTTTGTACGCTATGCTTGCTGGTCTGTGCGGTGACTGATTTCCTGCCGCTACTATGTTCTATCTCCAAGTTGGTATGGAATATAGGTGTTGTTTTATCCTTTCTTTTCTTTTTAATACAATTTAATTACTTAAAAAAAATTTGAAACGATGACATTTTGGCCGCTTTCTTTCCTTTTGTACTCTTATTTTGGTCTCATGTTTTTTGGCCAGTCTTTTGACTTTAGTTTCTTTGGGTTCGTGACATATATCATGGTGCTCGGGGTTTACCCCTGTGTATTTGTTCTACATTCAAGTTGGCAAAATACTTGGAGATTAAACATTGGATTTGTATTTTTTCTTTTTTCATTAATAAAATTTTTTCTTACCAAAAAAAAAAAAATTTTACTTCTGTCACGAACCTGAACCAAGCAGGTCAATTCCTTCATATTCATTTTGAATAGATATTATTTGTTCATAATCTTTAATGGCTAAAGCAGTTTTAAAATTAAAAGTTTCTATTCTGTAAATTTTTTCTACTTGTTCCGGTATCGTCCATTTAGAGTAATCTTTACTGGTGGGTATAATTAACGACTCTCAAGAATTTGTTATCATATTTGAAGCTGAACTATTTTTCTTGATTATTTTTCTTAGTTGAGTTGCCATTATCTAATTTCTTTACTACTTAAGGCACAACATTCTCAATACAATCCTACAGACACAATATTTTTTACATACTCTTACAGAGTCAATTGACAGGACCATCCTCGGGACCACCAAATTTCATGTTTCACGGGCTGACCAACGGTTAAATAGGCTGACCAACGTTATTCCGATTCGATGCAAATGTATAAGAATCGATTGTGTATGTAGAAATATGCAGATAGATTATGTAAAAGCGATGCAGAAATTAAACAAGAACAATTCCAAAGAGAACTATCACTAGTCCCTACCCAGACACAAAACAATGACGCACTTGTCTCTGATACCAATTAGAACTACGCAAGATCTTTTCATTCAAAATTTTAAAATATGCAATAAGTTAGAGAAAGAAAAGATTATACCAACAGTTCAGGAAAATCATATAGAATTTACTATACACATGATGAACACTGGTGGCACTCATTGTATACTCGATAGGAAAAGAGATTACAAAACACACGATAGAAAATGGTATTTACAAAGGACAATGGTAGATGTAAAGCTTAAATATTTACAAAGGTTGCATAAGGTTGATAAGGGTTGGTATGATGAGAGATTTGGACTTTGCCTTCGTAGGTGTTGCTTGGTTATAGCTTGCTTCGCCTTTTGCTTGGCTTCTGCTCTACCTTTATGCTTGAGAGTCTTTAAATAGCCGTCTGAAAGCAATTTGAGCCATTGATCAAAAGTCGAAGAATCGTGATGATGACTTTGCTTTAGTTGTTATATGTCTCTACAGTTTGTTTTGCATCATGTCACACTTTTTGCATCATTTGAGAAATTCGTGAATCTTTACTATTCATTCATACATTTTCACTATTTATGAATAGTGTGTTGTCAGGGTACTATAGCATTTTGTCATCTTTCTTTGTGGGAGACATTGATAAGTGGAGATGAAGTGACGATAAGACTATTACTTGCAGGCAATACATTAGTGGAACCTTTTTTTAGAAACGAAGAGTACTCGTAAAAGGGAATATTTGAATGCTATTGGTAGAGAAGAAGTTAAATTCAAAAGGATCGAACATCTGATGGGGTCCATGATCCTGAATCGTAGAGAAGTTATGAGCCAAAATATTGTAACGACAGAGTCGCTTCGCTGTCGTGAAGATAAGCCAAGTGTCATTGCTTAGAGTATAACCAGAAATTACTGGCCATACTTTGTTGAGAAGATAAAAAACTATAACTGTCAGAAGATGGAGCCAATAAGTCTATTTACGAATCCAGATAGTAAATTGTTGACGTTGTTCCAGTTTTATGTGGAAAATAGTAGATTTCTGCGTTGCATGAGCTTGCCATTTGAATAATTGTAGATCCCAGCTGAAAACGTCCGTTGTAATCCAAGCATCGGATGGTAGTTGCATCATTGGAGAAACACCAGTCGTAAGGAAAATAACTTGAATATAAGGAGATCGATTAAACTGATTGTACAAGAAGTATAGTTCATATGGTGGTAGAAATACATAATTGTCTTGTCGAGGAGTCCAGGTATTCCTGGTTCTATGACGGAATGGATATTTTTTCCTAGTTAATTTCGTTGTTCAGAACAGTAATAGAAGCCCAAGACTCACTTAAAGTTCTAAGAAAAAATGGGTAGAGTTTTTCCTAAAATTGGGCTAAACAGAAAAATATGAACATATATAATCCTGTATACGAACCAATACAAGCACACAACTATCTATAAATATCATAATTTTCCTACAATTCGTTTTCATAGGACTACTGATGCCATCCATGACATTTAATTCAACAATCCTATTGTGATGGAACGGTTTTTTTTTCCTCAAAAACTTCCGTCAAGACAGAAATAGGATTTAAGACCAAAATACAAAGTATAACTTTTACAGAAATTTCGGTAGAGTCTCCTTTGTAATTGGATAAAAATCTAAAAATACAACCTGTATAACCAACCAGTACAAACACATAACTATCTATTTATACCACAATTTTTCCCACAACACGCGTACACAGGATCACAGATGTCATCCATGGCATTAATCCATCAAACCATCTACTACATTAACAGGTCATGAGTGAGATGCCATCTAAGACTTTACAGAATATCCAGAAATATAGAACGGAAGCTGAACTATTAACCTGCAGAAGTATAATTTTTTCTTTTTTCATCACATGCATTTCTATACAAAACCTACATATACATGAATGTTCATAGGTATAGAATCTATATACAAAATCACATGTCAAGTCAAGTCTTTACATTCAACTGGTTCTCCAAAATAACTCTAAAATGCTTCAGATCCTCAAAAGTTTTTAGGAAATACTTTATGTCACTCTTTCTCGTCAGGTACTAGCTCTACAGTCTCATCTAAAGGGGGAGAAAACAGTAAAACAGTGAGTCGAGGCCCAATAAGGTACATGCAGATGTGCGGTAAATCAGTTATATAGAACAGTTATGAAATTATGCAGAAGTAGAACGGTTATGCAGAATAGAGTATAGAAAATAGAGAAAGCATAATTAGACAATAGTTAACTTAGAAATCAGAAATCAGTATAATTTGGAAAGCAGAATCAGAAAACAGAGTCAGAAACTTTTTTTATATTAGTACAGAACATAAATCAGTACAGAGCAGTGGTACAGATAGTAAAGAACAGAACAGTAACGGACCCTGCCAGTATACCCTACTAACTGAGGGGCGAATGATCGAGAATAGATTGTATACATCTCCTCACAATCTAAGGCTATAAACAGTGATAGAAGATTCCGTCCCATGGGATCAGTTCAGGTGTGCCTCCTAAAGGTAGGCCAGAAACATAACTTTTCTCCTGACTGTAACGCCCCGAGGAAGGGCGGATCATATATAATTCCATGAATAGAGTTATCCTTGATCACCACCGTAAAGTTTTAAGGCATGCCGAAGAACCTAACCTGACTATAATCAGTTATGGGTCCTAAACAACAGTATTATGAATAACTTCTTAACTGAAAACCTTCTTTTGTAATCAAAGTTTCATAATTTCTCTTCAGTTAACTTCAGAACGTTCAAAACATAGAGTAACGGTCTAAAAACCATTCAGTTTTACTTCAAAAGTGCATGGTAATTTATCAGTATAAGTCCGTGTGAAATTTTCAAAAACAAGTTATACCAGGAACTTCATTTTGGTGCCAATTAACTTTTATATAATATGAGCTATGGTTTAAAATCATTAAAACCCCTTTATTTTCGTACCTAGGGATTTGCCAAAACTTCTGGACTCAAAACGAACACCAAACATGTATTTATTCATGAAATCAACGCCATAAATCGAAACACATATACTAAATCATACAATTTAACCAAAAATTCATAATATTTTCGAGTTAGGGTTTCATCATATGCTTCTGAAATAAAATCAAACACTAATTATATGCTTGTTCATGAAATTGAAACCAAATCTTGTAATACATATGAGTAAACACAAAATCTAATCGAACAATCGAAGAAAATATGCTTCATTTGCTTTAAACATGCAACAATAAAGTTTTAGAGCATTTTCATCAATTTTGAAACAAGAGAAAGCGGTAAAAATGAAAAATAACGTCTGAGATACACTTGCCTGAGCTCGATCTACTATTGTTTTTACCTAGAGTGGATTGGAACGAGTGATTT
This sequence comes from Nepenthes mirabilis, assembly GCA_025585075.1. Lineage (NCBI taxonomy): Eukaryota > Viridiplantae > Streptophyta > Magnoliopsida > Caryophyllales > Nepenthaceae > Nepenthes > Nepenthes mirabilis. Next base: position 25,671 of record JAODPA010067504.1, on the reverse strand, counting down.
CCTCTTTTTCCTCTTCTCTTCTCCCTCCTCTTCCTTCGTGCTTCAGCTGTTTTTCCCCCTTTTCCCTTCTCTTTATAACAAAAACGAAATTAGGACGCGGGCAAAAATCGCGACCGTGCTCAAGCGTGTTGCGAGCCCGCGGTGATCATGCTACATTCTGCCAGCGCCCGCTTCGAGTGCATGGTTTCTGCCAGGGGCTCGCTTGAGCGCGCCTGGCACACGTCAAGCGGCTAGGAACTAGATTTTGCGCTCGCTGCCGCGCCTTGAGCACATGGTAGGCGCAATGCTACTGCTTGCTGAACTCGGGTATTTTTTTACTTTCAGCCCTCATTTTTCAATGCATGCTTGGCCTCTTAATGATTATCATTATTTTAATTACTCCCAATTATCATATTTTCGGTTCCGGGGCTTCACACCTATCAACTATATCAGAATCCAGATGAGAGATGCCAACTAGGACTGTACAGAAACCAAAAAGAATATAGTGGAAGCAGAACTATATACCTGCAGAAACATAATTTTCTGTTCATCACATGCATTATATAATTTCTATACAGAACCCATATATATACATAAATATCTATGTACAAAACCATAAGTCAAAATCAGGTCTTTACATCCAACTATTTCCTTTCAGCGACTCTAAAATACTTCAGATTCTTGGAAGTCTTCAGATTAAGCTCTAAGTCACTCTTTCTCGTCAGGTAACAGCTCTACAGTCTCATCTGGAGAGAAAAAAATAGTAAAATAGTGAGTCGAAGCCCAATAAGGTACTAAAACATGTAGTGGGTTTCAGAATGCAGAACAGTAATGCATTTATATTTAAGCATAAAAGTATTTAAGGTCAGGACGGTTCAAGGAAACAGAATTAGCCTAATTTGACGTTAAATCAAGCTTTGGAAATCAGAAGACGGTAAAATATGCTTCTGTGCAAGATATGTATGCAGATGAACAGTAACAAGAAAGTACTTACTTGTGATGGTGGCAGAACAGTACATGAAAGCAGAGAAGGCTCAATATAATGAAATCAAGTTTTATAAATCAGAAATCAGGAAATAGAAATCAAAAATCAGAGTTTGATATCAAATCAGTGAGTTATAGAAAATTCTTTTCTATCAGTAAAGGATCCTGCCAGTAGACCATATTAGCGGAGGGGGCGAATAATCGAGGATAGATTGTGTTCACTCCATATAATCTAAGGCTAGAAACAGTTATCTCATCTCGTGGGACATCCCTTCTCGCAGGATTCAGTACAGTACGCTGGCTGAAAATAGTAAACTATCCTCTAGGTTAACACCCTAAGGAAGGGCGGACCACATATAATTCCATGGACAGAGTTATCATCGATTACTAGTATAACATTTTAAGGCATGCCGGAGAACCTAACCTAACTGTATATCAGTCACGGGTCCTGATTAGCAGTATCAGAAATATTTTTCCCTTTTAAATTCATAACCGAAAACCTCTTTCAGTTTCAAAAATCAGTAAGAGTTTCATAATAACTTTTCAGTCAGTTTCAGAATATACAGTGACGGTTTAAAACCCTTCAGATTCGCTTCAAGTTTGCTGAGCGCGTGGTAGGCGTCTGGCTACTGTATGGCAGATCAGTATATAGCAGCCAGTATTCCACACTTTTTACTTCCAAAACTCTTTCTTCCATGCAAGTTCAGCCTTATCTCAATTATTATTATTTTAATTACCTTTAAATTATCATGTTTTGGGTTCAGGACCTCACAGGTTTGTTCAAACGGTATGAATTGTTGCCACGTGTTTGAGTTTGACGAATATTCCAGTAATCCATCAGATTCAATAGCAAATAAGCATCCATCGTTATAAATATCTTATGATCAATTTCACATTCAAAGATAAGTCCATAGCCATAGTCAGGAGCAGACTCATATTGGATTAACTGTTGTGACTCTGCTGCTATGGGGATATAATGACAAGTTTGAAAAGTAGGATTGATAATATATAAGAAATTAGATTCAAAAGTTGGGACAGGAATACAGAGAAATAATCCATTATTACACGATAATACTCGAAGGTAGTGATCATAAATGAAATGAAGCACTTGAGGATGAAGAACGGCGTTCGTTACAGGAACGAATTGCCATGTGGGACGATATTTACGTTGCAGAAACTATTCTTCATCATCTTTTTCCAGAGCATGATAAGAATGATGTTGGATAAATGAGGTGTTTGGTAGAAATTGAAGACAAGATTTTGATATAGATGCAAATTTAAGAAGGGTTTTGACATGGAGCTAGAAAAATAATTCATATAGGTGGTCAAAAGTAAAAAGAAGAGAAGAAGATCGTGACTCAGGTTGAGATGTCATGTTTACCCTGTGAAAATTCTCTTGTTAAGAAATTAGGTAAAGACTTTGAAGTTCCTTTGATAAATTTGATGTCAAAATTAAATACAGATAAAATTACTTACCATCAAGCAAATATTTGTTTAGAAAACAAATTTTTTACTTTTTTTTTGTAAAATGTCTTTTGTAGCTTTGCAATCGATTCGTAATAAAAATTTTTTATTGTATAAATCATCGTAAAATTTTGAGATGCATAAAATAATAGATAAAATTTCTTTTTTAATGGTTGAATAATTCTTTTACGGTCCTAACCATAGTCCTGAATGAAATCGAATAATTTGTGGCTGAGCTATTACTAATTTTTGTTTTAGAATGTTGCCATAACCAAAATTAGAAGCATCGATTTCTATGATAAGTAATGGCTGAGGATGTGGAATACCTAAATAAGGTAAATATTGGACTTGTTGTTTTAACTGTTTAACTATATTCGTATGTTCATCAGTCTAAGCAGGAGGATTCTTTTGAAGACGATGATACAGTGGTTTACATATTTGTCTTAATTTTGGTATAAAGTCTGCAATGTAATTTAAACAGCCTAGGAATCTCTGTAGTTGATTTTTATCATTGATTTCGTTAGGAAATTTACTAGCGAATTCAATTGATCGTTGAATAGGTGTTATCGAATGTTGATATATATTAAATCCTAAAAACCTTATCTTTGTTTGAAATAATTTAATTTTTGGTAATGACACAACTAATCCATTTTGTTTAATAATATTTAACAATTGATAAGGATGTTTAAAATATTGATTTAGGGAAGTAGAGAATACAAGCACATAATCGATGTAGACAATAATAAATTGAGTATAAGGATTAAATATTTGATTCATTATAATTGTTCAATCTAATCTTTATAATGGTCTAATTTATTTTAATTGTGTACCAAATTTTACTGTTGACCTAAAAGATCCAACTATCCTAAATACATCAGTTTTAAATGTTCATTTACCTGGTTTGTCTCAATAAGAAGAGCGAAAAAGATTTCTAATTCTCTATCGCATTTATTTTAAATTATTAACAACGTAATTTAATCTAAAATATCTAATCCAAACACCACCTGGTGAAACAATTGTTTTGCATGTAGAAGCGGATCATACTACGATATTTACACCAAAATTATTATAATGGGATGAAATCACGTTGCCACCATAATGGCAAGTTAATCTTACATAACCGTCAAGACATCTAACTGGAAGAGAATTTTCTGAAATCTCTTAAACTCCTGAAGAAAATATTATTTTTAATTTTCGTACTCCACAATTACCGTGATCGTTAAGTTTTAACACACAGAAAACGCAAACGCTTTTATCTGATTATGAAAGTGATAGACCATCATCTGTTTGTACACGTTATCAATCTACATATATGCAAGATAATCAAGATAATAGACATGTACAAAATAGAATGCCTATTCCAGAAATAATTACACAAACAACACCTGATTCATCAATATTTTCAGATATGCAAATCATTAATGTTATATCTCGTGATCCATTTCTTCCAAAATGGAATATATCTGATGATAAAATTTAAAAAATTAAAACTAGATTACTGTATAGAGAAACTAAGAAGGAATCTAATCCTTATTCTATAGATCAAATGATTAATGATATTCAATATGAGGAACTGCATAACGATAATCAAAATTATGCTAAGAAATATTGAGAAATAAACTTTCACGACTTTATTCTCGATATGGATATGTTAAGAAACGAATTTATGTTAGAGAAAAATAAGCATATTAGGGACTGGGATTTTAAAACATATAATAAAGTATAATTAGAAGAATTTAAAATTTTGTGAAAACAGAAAATGATATCATTAAAAAGAAATTTACCATTTTTGAATGGTTTCTTCCTTATATTCGGAATATTATACAACAACCTCAAAATACACAAAATATCAATATTAATAATAGAATTACTATGACCTGAAATACTATAAATGGATAATAAATTATATCTGTTCATCATCCACTTATAGGATTAAAATTAAATATTAATAATACAACTATTACTGCAACTCCATTTAAAAAAGGTGCTGACAGAGAAAATGATAGTGATACAACGTTAGAAGATATTAAAAAGGTGTATAAACAAAATAATTATCAATCTCAAATACTCTATATAGTTGCTCAGCAAATAGATAAAATAAAACATACACTATAAAATAAAGTAGAAAATCCTTATCAATTTTCATATAGTATAGCTCCTTTACCAAATTCTCCTTTACCAACTATTACTGATGTATAATTTCCACCTAAACGGACTGATATTTTGTTAGAACAAATAACCAAACGATTAAGTGATATACCTTCTACATCTACGTCTAAATCATCGTATCTTAAAACAGTTCAAACGCTTGAATATCAACAATCGAACACATTATCTATTCAACCTATCTATATGTGAGGTTCCGGGTCTAAAAACTTGTTAATGATGAGGTGAGTAGTATGCTAATGATCAATACTAGGCCCATGGAACAAATAAGGTTGGGTATCGAAAGAAAAATCGACAAGAATTTGGGTTCGCGCTACTGAAGCGCTGCCAGCAGGCATGCGCCTGCTGTGCGCTCGAGCCGTGGCTCGAGCGTGATTTCTAGAACCGCCCCTGCCCGTTGGCCACTCGAGCTCTGCTCGAGCGCGTTTTCCAGAATTGCGGCCTCCCGATGCTCGCTCGAGGCGCGCTCTAGCGGTGGCGCCTTTTTAAGTCACTTCGTGCTTCTTTTTCTTCATTTTTACCACGATCCCAAAGCTTCTAGAGAGAGAGAGCACCGATTCTAGTGAGAGAAGGGAGGAGATCGAGGCCGTGGAGTCCAAATCTGTCCGAGGCTAGTTATAAAGGTGAAAGCACGCGTCGAGGCAAGTGTTCTCATACTCACTTCTCGTTCTTTTTCGTTGTTTTGCTTGATTTTGTTGGGTATTTTGTGTCGATACCCACCGTGAACATTAGAATCATGAAGCCCATGCCTTGAGGTCCAAGAATATGTAGTTAGTTGTTTGAATCGCGTCCGATTCACTCGGTTTGGTTTCACTGAAACCCTAACCTACGAAATTGGGGATTTCCCGTTTTCCTTTCGTGTACCATAAAATCGACCTCAAAATGTGAATCCCCACGTCCCAATGATGTATATATGTCGGCCGCGATTTCGATCTTGCACGTTTCGACCCAATCGCGGTGTTCGGGCCCTCTAGATCGGCCCTGACACTGTTCATCCAAGTGTAAAGGGGGAAATTGCATGTTTTCACCTTCATTGTATGTTGAATCGAACCCGGAAGATGAATCACCATGTCCCAAGTGTGCATACGTATCAACTGGACGCCCGATTTCACAAGTATCGAACCGTTCGCGGCATCCGGATGCTCTAAAAGAGACCTGACACTGTTCACCCAAAATAAAATAAAAAATATACATGCTTTGCCCTTATTTAATTGTTATGAAAGTGATGTCTAAATGTTGTGTTAAAAGTGTAAGCCCCAAAAATGTATATTTGGGCACCGGAAGTAAGGAAACGAGTCCAGGGGGCTTCTAAAATGATACGTGATTGTCAAAGGTATGAAATTCGGAATTCTCTTGTGATCATGAATTGAATTGTAATAATGGGATTGAGTCCCACAGAAAGTTGTGAACCGAGCAAGTAAATGAAAGGGAATCCATATGGTGCATTGTAATGTAATGATCTCCCGAATTGAGATGTATGTGATGGGAATGGGATTTCCCCGAGTTGCGAATGTGTATGGCAAATGTGGATTTTTCTCTCCAAGTGTTGAAATTAACCTTGAAATTAGGACCACGATTCATAAGGATAGTATTCTTTAGCTTACCAGGTCCATCGCAATGTGAACCCGAGAAATACCTAGCCATATATTCTGGCCGCTTGTGGGAGCGAGTGATGTTCGTGGTACGCTTTAGGAAACTACTGTGGAAGAACGATGATTGCCCTGATCCCTGGGGGATATGGGGCGATTGTGATGGCCGAGTGCTGCCGGCCTGAAATGTAGTCGTTTGCCTAAATGTTGCATAGCGGAGATGCAACCGATGGTCGAGTGTTGCAGACCTAAAATGTAGCCGTGGCTTTAGAATGTGCAGCGAACACATTCCTTTCCTCGTTCTCTCGCATCATTGGTTAGTACGGCCTACTAGCCCGGGTCCGCAAAGATAATATAATGATGAAAATGAATAATGCCTAATCGATATAATCGTGAGAATTCAGTGAATTCCAGATGTTTCCTGTTCCCTCTCCTGATTCATGATTATTGAGATTACTTGTATTCCCTCCATTCCAGTTCTATTATTTGCCTACGAGTATTGAGTATGATTATATTTGTTGAGCTGTACGCTCATTCTTGCTATTTTTCCTTCCAAATGAGAACACTTAGTCGGCACCGGATTAGTTAGAGTAAGGAGAGAGAGACTTGCTTGAAGGGAGTTGCAGGACATCGAAGCTTGAAGATATTAGCTGGATGTCGAAGCTCATAGATTGGGTTATGTTTATAATATTAGAATGTAAACAGCCACTCATGGATGAATGTGGCTTGTTATTATACTATAGTTTTGTTATGCTTCCGCAGGATTTGATGATTTAGTTACACTTCCGCATTTATGTTAATGTTTTGAGGCTTGTTTTATTTTAGATGGCACCTCTCTAGTTCTAATACAGTTGATAGGAGTACTGTATTGGAGCCATGGATGATGTGACAGATGTTGTAATCCTGTATATTGTGTTGTAGACTTGTGTTAATTATTTTGGTTAGATGTGTGCTTGTTCAGGATGTTTTTGAGCAGGTTGTATTTTTTATTTTTATCCAATTATAGAGGAGACTTTGCTAAAATTTCTGTAGAACCCATAGGTTAATTATGGGATATTAGTTTGTGTTACCATTGACGAAGGTTATTCGATGGAGAATAATCCGGTCCGTCACACTATAAATATCAAAGCTAACATAATAATCAAATTCTTAAAGAAATTAATAAGCAACTAACAAATTTATTAAAAAATCAAAGGACCCCTCAATTAAGTAAAATTAAAAAATGTAAAGATAAAAAAGTACAAACGTTAGAAAATCAAAAACAAACTAGAAAGAAGAAACAAAATTTAGTGGAATCACCATCTTCAATTGTCGAAGTGAATAACACTAACTTAATGGAAACTCCACCATCTTCATTATTGCATAGTGGCACCATTAGTAATCACTTACCTATCTTACCTACTACACCTACTACTAAGCATATATCTATGGATACAAGTGATTTAGAGTCTTCACTTATAGTACTTTCTCTTTTTAACATTAAACCATTAAAGAAATTATAAATTATTGTTATAAAAGAATTGCTTACACCAATTGAAGAAATTAAAGAATTACAAGCTCCAACCGAAACATTATTACCGTCAATAGAAAAAGTACTAACTCAAAAACAATCTTTTGTTCTAAGTAATGATATAACAAAAGAATTTTCGTTCCTTTGTAACCGTCAACCTCGACTGTGAGGTTCCAGGTTAAGAACATAATAATTAGAAGGTAATTAAGTTAACATAGGTGAATTGTGGTCAAAAGGTACGGGAGGAATCTGATTGAAAAGCTCAAAGAGCCGAAATTGGTAAATCGAGAACGAAAATTATAAGTCGTGAAATATTAATTCGTAAATAAGATTTTGGGTTTTAAATTATGATAATCATGACTTATTAAGGTTATATAATCAAAAGTAAGGTCCAAGGATGTGAAAGATTGGGTTAAAATAGTCAAAACGGATCCCGAACGGTAAAAATGTGAAGTAGGCTTGCTGCAGGCTTACTGCGGGCCTGACCCACACTCTCTGTGGGCTCAATCCCATGGAGAGCACAAAATCCAGATTGTTTGTGCTCACCGCGTGCTCGTCGTGCGCTTGCCGCGTGCTTGCTACGCGCTTGAGCACCAGTCCATTTTAAAACCGAGTGCTGCTTTGCGATTTTTATTTTCTCCATGAACCAAACCCTTCTAGAGAGAGAGAGCGCCGATTCTAGATAGAGGAAGGAAGAGATCGAGCCCGTGGAGTCCGAATCCGTCCGAGAGCTAGTTATAAAAGTGGTAATATGCGTCGAGGTAAGTGTTCTCATACTCACTAACTTTTCTCTTTCGATATTTTTCATTTATCATTGAGTATTTTTGTGTCAATACCCACCCAAACCATGAAAATGTATTACCCATGACTTGAAACAAAGGATTTTGTAGTTTATTGTCCAATTTACTCACCGATCCGATCAGTGGAGTTCCACCAAAACCTAACCTACGGGAATTTTGGGGTTCTCCATTTTCCCGCCATATTTCATTGAATTGACCCCAAAATATAAATCACCACATCCCAAATGGGTATATAGGTCGGCCGCGCAATCGATCTTGCACGTTTTGACATGTCCCCGGCGTCTGAGCCCTCTAAAAGTGCACTGTTACTATTCATTTGAAATGAAATGGGAAATTTGCATGTTTTCACCCTCATGTTATATTAAATTGACCTCAAAATATGAATCACCGCATCCCGATTATATGTATAAATCGACCGGATGTTCGATTCCATAAGAATTGACCCGTTCGCAGCGTCTGGGAGATCTAAAAGCCCCTGTTACTGTTCATCCAAGTTTGAATGGGAAACTTTGCATGCTTCCACCATTAATGCTTATAAAATTTGTGTCTGATTAATCATGTCAAATTGTAAGCCCTGAAAATGTGCAAGTGTGCACCGGAAGCAAGGGAATGCATCCCGAAGGCTTCTAGGGTGGTATTTGATCACCGGAGGTAAATAAATCCAAACTCTCTTATAAGCTTGAATTGAATAGTTAAAAATGTTTAAGTGCCAAAGAAAGGAAGGAACCGAGCAAGTAAATAGAGGAAAATCCACCAAAGTACGATATGATGGATTTGATCTCCTGGATGGAGATATGTGATAGATTTGATCTCCTGGATGGATATATGTGATAGATTTGATCTCCCGGATAGAGATAAGAATGGGAATGTGATTCTCCGATTGGAAAATGTGATGTACTTGTGGTGGATCTTCCCTCAAGGAAGGATTAATCCTGAAATTAGGACCATGGTTTATAGGGATAGTATTCTCTGGTTTGCCATATCCATCACGGTGTGAATCCAAGGAATACTTGGCCACGTATTCTGGCCGCTCGTAGAAGCGGGTGATGTTCGTGGTACGTTTTAGGATACTACTGTGAAAGAACGAGGATTGCCCTGGTCCCCGGGGGTTATGGGGCGAGTTGAGATGGCCGAGTGCTACAAGCCTAAAATGTAACCAATGGTCGAGTGCTATAGACATAAAATGTAGCCGATGGTTGAGTGCCGCAGACCTAAAATGTAGCCGGCTTTAGAATGTGTGTTAGACACATTCCTTTCCTTGTTCTCTTACATCGTTGGTTAGTACGACCTACTAACTCGAGTCCACAAAGATTAATGAAAGTAATGAAAATGAATAAACGTAACCGGAACAAACATGCAAACCAGATGATCCCAAATGTTCCCTCTTCTCGCATGCTTCCTTTTTATTCGAGTTATATGTTTTCCCTACTCAGTTACTGTTTTTCCTATTATTTGTTGTAGTTAGTGATGTATGATTATATTTGCTAAGTTGTACGCTCACTCTTACTGTTTCTCCTTCTAGATGAAAACATTAAGTCGGCGCCCAATTATTTAGAGCAAGGAGAGAGACTTGCTTGAGGAGATTAGCTAAATGTCGAAGGCCTAAAGATTTGGATACGTCTGTTGTAATAGAATATAAATAGTCTAGTAGTTTAATGCAGTTTGTTATTATTTTATGGTTGTTGTTGTGCTTCCGCAAGTTTCTAGATTTAGCTATGCTTCCGCAATAATATTGGATATTTTGGATTTTATTTAGTCCTAGATGGCATCTCTTCAGACCCAATATGGTAGTTAGGAATACTGTGTAAGTGCCATGGATGGTATGGTGATATGGTCCTGTATTTTGTGTTGTAGTCCAAAATATCTAAATTAGATAATTGTATGCTTGTGTAGGTTATTTTAAATAGGTTGTATTTTTTATTTTTCATCTAGTTACAGAGGAAATTCTGATGAAATTTCTACAGAATCCATAATGATAAATTATGAGCATAAATTTATATTACCATTGACGGAGATTATTTAAGGAGAATAACTCGATCCGTCACATCGACCATCAATATCTATTGATGAAATTAATACTCCTAATCCTCCTAAATATTTATCTTCTATCTTAAATCTTAATGATGAACCAAAGGATTCGTTTATATACCAAACATATACTCAACAATTTACTCTCGATCTATCACCTTTATTAGATCGACTTACTTTGCATCACCAACCACCTCCAACGGCTACATGTTACGAAATCTCTCCTTCAACTATCATACATCAACAAACTTCTTCCTCAACTACTACAAATCTGTCCGATACAAATTTATTTTTCTTTAATTTCTCTTAGCATGATCCTTTTTAGCTCATTCTGTTCGTCCTTTTTCTCACTTACTCAAACACCTTGTTTTGGGGGGTATAGGATCTAGCTTTTAGCAACATTAAGGTCTGGATTATCTTTCGAGTTATCTTTTGGATTATGAGAATCAGAATTATTTCCTTTAATTGTTCGTTCTTCCTTGTGTCAATTAAGTCCAAACATATGCCCAAAAAAATATAAAACTACTACTATGCAAAAAATTCTTCAACAACGTATAAAGCAAATTTATAAGCATACTCAAAATCTTAAAGAGCTATATCAACCCAGTAAGACAAATGAAAAACGTTAATTAGTTAGAATAATAGCAAGTAAATTAAAACTAGCACAATGGAACAATAAACATAGAAAATACAAAAATTTTAGATATAGAAAAAAGAGTAATGAATATCACGATCAATTGAAGAAAAAAATAATAGGTTATGCACCGAATTGGTTTTCAGTAAATGATAATGTAAGAGAAACTTATGGCAAAGTATAAATGACAAAAACAATTTAGCTAAAAAATATATTATACTAATCTTCTTAAGCGCGCAATCTAACAGTATCCCAAAATTATCAGAATTAGTAAGAAACTGCTATTATGAAAAATTAAAACTTCCTAGCAAACACTATTTAGGCATTCGTGACGCATATGCTTACAATCTCTATGTTTTCTGCATTATAGACATAGAAAAACATTACATACAAAGTTTTCTCTGTTTTAATTATCTGCATGAATGTTTTTATATCAAACCATTTGACTTTACTCAAATTATTTATCAACCAATGTTATTTTTGATGACTTTATTTAACAAAAATTTATTTAGTTTTACTCCTTTCTACTAGACCAATATGCCTCCTAAAAAAGACAAAGGTAAACAAGTTCAACTTTCTTCCACTCCAGCCGAACAAACAGTCCGTGATTATGCTATGATACCACCACAAACGTTACCTACTCAATACACCTCTCTACATCAAACATCAGCCTCTTCATCTTCTTCCTCTCAAACTCCTACACAAACTAATTATTTTATAAAATCGATAAAATAACATATTACTATGATAGGATTATACAAACCACTATCTTTGTAAGAATTACTCAATGTTACCAGTCGTATATTTCAGTCAAATCGTTTATGCCCGGCAGCCAAACCTCTGAAAACATAACAGTTTTATGAATTAATTCTTGTTGATTCGGATTCTATATGTGACGAAACGGGTCCTAATTTTCATAGGATCCTCCGTCAGATAGGTTCATAACAGAAATCCAAAATTTACATCAATAATTTCTGTAAAAATTTCGACAGAGTTTCGTCTAAAATTGGACAAAAATCCAAATATACAACCTGTATATTTAATAACCTGTACAATATAAATTCATACAAAATAGCCTATCCAAGCACACAACTAATCAAATATCATAATCCACATCCTGCAACACACATTCACAGGATCTCAAGTGCCATCCATGACTTTAGATCAATTATTGTATCTACTATATCAGAACTCGTATGAGAGATATCATCTAGGAGTTGTACAAAACCAGAAAACATATAGAGAAAGCATCTATATCCAAGATATAATCTGGGGAAGTATAAATATAATTTTTAACAGTTTATAGAACTACTGCAATCATTTATACATAATTTCCTTTACAAAACTCTATAGCAAATGCAGAACAATTAGATCTCCCAAAATGCTTCAAGATAAATCTTTGAGACTTCACCGAGGCTCCAGAACCTTCTTTGATAATCTCTAGCTACACATGGTCCTCCAGTGTCTTATCTATATCCTTATCTAAAGGGAGAAAAAATAAAACAGTAAGTCAAAACCCAGCAATGTACTAAAACATGCAGATTATAATGGTCTTATGCAGAACATAGATACAAATGGTTCTATAAACTATCAAAGAGTAGAGACAATACACAGAAAACGTGTGAAATGTACGATTCAGCGTGAACGGGTTTCAGAAATCACTATTTATGCTTTCATACAGAATATATGTGCAGATGAGTAGAAACATGTACAATAATCATGATGAAAGCATAATTTCTGTATAAACAGCTCTCAAGAAACATAAGTCATGCTACGACAGAAAAACACCCTAAAATCATATCAGAAGAATAGAAGCAGTTTATGGAAACAGGAGTCTAGCATGATTCTATTTAAACAGGCAGCAGTTTCATAAAACAGTTCCAAATCTCATTTTCTTTCGTCAGAAACTCTAGGTAAATATCCTAAGGACCCAACTAGCATACTTATTAGCCGAGGGGGTGAATAATCGAGGATAGATTATGTTCATTCTACACAATCTAAGGCCAGAAATAGTAACAGTAGATCCCTTCTCGTGGGATCCAGAACAGTATCCTCCCTGTACAACGCCCCAAAGACGGCGGACCACATATAACTCCATGGACAGAGTTATCCTCGATTACCACTGTAATGTCTTAAGGCATGCCAGAGAACCTTACTAGACCGTATGTCAGTCCTGGGTCCTAATTAACAGTATCAGAAATAGTTTCGTCTTATTTCTTAACTGAAAACCCTTTTTAGTCTCATGAGTTAGTTAGAGTTTTACAATAACTCTTCAGTCAGCTTCATAACATACAGTAACGGTCTGAAAACCCTTCAGTTCGGCTTCAGAAATCCACAGTAATTTATCAGTATAAGTTCGTGTAAAATTTTCAGAAATAGATTACACCAGGAGCTTTATTTAAATGCAGATTAACTTTTATATAGCAGAGATTTTGGATAAAAACAGTTAAATCCCTTCAATTTTGTGCTTAGGGTTTCGTCAAAATTATCGGATGATAAACGGACACTTAACACGTGCATTTTCATGAAATCGATGCCATAATTCCAATACTTATACAAAATCATGCATTTAAACCAAAAAAAACCCCCCAATTTTGAGCTAGGGTTTACGATATACGGTCCAGACACAAAACGGAGGCAAATCATGAGCCAAATCATGAAATCGGAGCTATCGATCACAATATATATACATAAACATGAACTTTAGTACAAAAGTTATGAGATTCACGCATTATTCATGTTAAATATCAAAGAGTAAGAGATTCAGAGCATAAGCGATAACATGGAGATATTAAAACACTGTAAAAATGGTATATAATTAATTACCAAAAAAATGGTATATAACGTCCGAAGTACACTTACCTGAGATCGGTTTACAGTTATTTTTACCCAGATCAGAGTGGATCGGTGAATTTTCTCCTCTTCCTTCTCTTTTCTTCCCTTTACCCTCTTGTCTCTTTTTGCTCTCTGCTGAAACAGGCCGTAATGGCCGAGGGAAATGCACTCAGCGTTTTAAAATCGAGTCGCTTGAGCGCCAACCAGGTGCACCATCCTGCCAACACCGCGCCTCGAGTGCTCGTCGAGCGCCCTTCGGGCGGAGCTTCTATTTTTCGCGCCCCAGCGGCGCTCCTGCAGCAAGCCTATTTTGCGTTTTCGTCATCTGGGACCCGTTTTGACCTTCCAACCCAATTCTTTGCATCTTTGAACCCTAATTTTGACTATATAACCTTAATAAGCCATAATTATTATAATTTAAAGCCCAAAATCTTATTTACAAATTAACGTTTCTCGGTTTACAATTTTAGTTCCCGATTTACCAATTTCAGATCTTTGGGCTTTTCGATCTGATTCCTCCCGTTCCTTTTGACCATAATTTGCCTATGTTAACTTAATTACCTCCCAATTATCCTATTTTAGAAATCCGAAATCTCACCACCCATATTAATCACATCTTGAAAATCGGTACCTTACAGGACTTAACTTCCTCTTTTCGCTTCCAAACTCACTTTTCCTACATTCTTAAACCTTAACATAATTTTCATCCACATAATTATTCCCTAATTATCACATTTTTGGGGTCAGGATCTCACACTCTCCCCCCTTACAGAAATTTCGTCCTCAAAATTTTATAATTCTTAAATTTCAAAGATGAAGGAACTTCGTTTTCGTCTCCAAATTTTGTCCAGGTTACGGCGGTTATCCTAGAAAACCTTAATCCTTCAAACTGTCTAGACATTTAATACCTGATTCGCTCTATACTTACCTAAGTCTATCAAATCCGATGACAATCTAAATTTATTAACTACTTTTCTAATATGGTTCAAAATTGTGAACAGGAAAAATTTCCTTATTTCTACTTACATTAGGCCTTGAAAATAATTATCCCTTTTTCAGTATGAAATCGGACATCAAATTTTGCGAACTCACCAAAATTTCGCTATACACTCTGATTAATTTACTAACTACGGACCATCCGATTGCAATTTGCCCTCTAATCCAATTTAACTGGACATCCACGATTTTCCAATCAAATTAACTAAAATTTTAGCAATGCCTTAGTTTATAATTAGATCCCAAATCAAAATGCCCTATATCCTCATAGATTCATTGGTATGTCATTAAACCGACATCTCCTTAAAATTCATAACCATGTTAAATACTTAATAAACGAGTCCTGAAACATCCATATCATATGAACAATTCCCACCAGTTCTCGATTAATAATCAATTTAGAAATTCCAGTTGTAATAATTACCCGAAAATCTATATTATTCTTGCTGATAGTCCCCAAACTCTCAGATTCAAGCACTTAGCAAATTTAGAATCTCGTTGGCTCATCAATAGGCCATCTGATTCCATCCGAACGCGTTGCCATAATTCAGAATGGATGGGTCATCCCAACCATCTTAAAATAAAATCATGAGGACTCCCGAATTTAAGATTTTATATCCTTAATGCTCTGGATATAATTCTCTAATCAATTATGTGGCCATGCTTTTTCATCATTTCTAATTTAACCTATTGCCCAAAATCTTTCTGATCGACTTAGTTGAGATTTCAACATAAATTTCAAATTATAGGTAAACCTTGAATGCAAAACACTTCACATTCTTATTCTTTCGTTAAGATGTGCCTAATTGATATCTTCCTAACCCTTAAATCACCATGAAATCAGAAACTATAATTATATCAGTCTCCAAGAAGTTAATATTAAGCTTAAATTGCCACTCAATTCTCAAAACTCAATCAGTGGCTTAAAACCTCAAGAATTTCTCATTTTAAAATTTTATAACACTAATACTTCGAACATGATTCTGTCTTTAATTTCTAGAATACAACACCTGATTATCCCAACACTCTTCACCAATATCATCTACCAGTCCAAGGGTCCCTTATTCCTAGAGACATCGGGATTCATCCTTGAGATTCTCAAACAGGTTTACCCACTCACATCACATGATCATCTTTCCTCAGTAGTGCAACCATATGCTTTCAAAATTATTCAACAAAAATTAATTCTGGAGACAAGGTCTACAGTTTCTTTTATTGGAAACCTCAATCATTTTCTCTAACTCATAGTGGAGTAACGCTGATCATAGGCTTCTCTATCACTTACTCCAAAAGAAATCCAATTCTAGGGTACAGAACACATCAAGGTTTCCTCAAAATGCCTCATTACATAACCTTATTCCCTCTTCAAGCCATATTTCCTTAACCTTCAAATTCATGGAATAACATGTACAATTTCCTAAAATAAAAACCTCTTCGATCAATTTTAACTACAAGCAGGGCAATTTCAATCGCAGACTCCTTTTTTAAGGGTATTGCATCCTACCACAATGCATCAGACCCATCAGGGGTCAACTCCAAGCAGGCTAACAACAGTTTTACTCCAAATTCTTCAAAGTTACATATACAGATCTTCATCAACTTGTTTTTTGCTATCTCATAAACTCCTCCCCCACTTGGGTAGAAGTTAATCACCTAAATTTTAGTCAATTATCACTTTTTATTTCCTCAGTTTCAAATCGTGCTATCGAAAATGTCATCTGTGTTGGACCGTATATTCTGCTGAAGATTCAACAAGGTTCCTTTTGTAATATGGTCGTTGTGAGGTTTCGGGTGTAAAAATATAATAAATATGAGAAAATCAATATGATAATAATAAATACTAGACCTATTGAATGAATGAGTATGTGTATCGGAAGAAAAATCGGGTTGTGGACTGCTAAAGCGCTGCCAGCAGATCGCGCCTACTGTGTGCTTGAGCACAGGCTTGAGCGCAAAAAGCAGTGGAGCAAGCAGTAGGTCGTGCCTGCTACTCACTCAAGCTGAGCTCGAGCGCCAAAAACTGGTAGCTCCCCCGCCCGCTAAGCGCCTGTGCGCGCTTGAGCGCAGGCCGACAGTAACGTCTCGCCCGCCGCTCGCTCGCCTGGCGCTCGAGCGCCCCAACGAGTATAAAAACCTAACCTGCTTCGCGTTTCTTCATTTCCCCTGATTTCCAAAAGGCTATGGAGAGGAAGAGAGAGGGAGAGCGTCGATTTTAGAGAGAGAAAGGAGGAGATCAAGGGGTAGAGTCCGAATCCGTCCGGGAGTCGATTATAAAAGTGGTAGCACGCGTCGAGGCAAGGGATAGAGTCCGAATCCGTCTGGGATTCAGTTATAAAAGTGGTAGCACACGTCGAGGCAAGTGTTCTGATACTCACTAACTTTCCTCTTTCAATATTTTTCGATTATCATTGGATATTTTCGTCTTGATACCCACTCAAACCATGGAAAATATGATACCCGTGACTTAAGACAAAGGATTGTGTAATTTATTGTCTAATTTACTCACCGATCCGGCCGGTAGAGTACCACCAAATCCTAATCTATGGGAATTGGATGTTTTCCATTTTCGCACCTTATTTTATTAAATTGACCCCAAAATCTGAATTCCCACGTTCCAAATATGTATATATGTTGGCCGCGTGATCGATCTCACACGTCTCGACCCACTCGCGGCGTCCAAGCCCTCTAAAAGGGCGCTGTTACTGTTCACCCAAGACAAAAAGGACAATTTGCATGTTTCTACCTTCATAATATGTTGAAGTGACTTTAAAATAAGAATCTCCGCACCCCAATTGTAAGTATATATCAACCGGGCGTCCAATTCCGCAAAAATTGACTGGTTCGTCGTGTCCAAGCCCTCTAAAAGTGGCCTAACATTGTTCACCAAAAAATTGAAGGTAAATGTGCATGCTTTAGCTCTCTTCAATTGTGATGGAACTTATGACTAAATATTGTGTCAAATTATAAGCCCTGGGAATATATAATCATGCACCGGGGGCAAGGGAATACGTCCCGGAGGCCTCTAAGGTGGTGTTCGACCAACGGCGGTAAGTAAAATCAAACTCTCTTGCGAATTGAATTTGATGGTTGAAAGATTTAAGTTTCAAAAGAAAGAAAGGATCCACAAAGTGTAATATGATGGACTTGGTCTCCCGAATGGAGATATGTGATGGGAATGTGATTTGCTTACCAAAAAAAAAGATGGGAATGTGATTTTCCGATTGGAGAATGTATATGGCAAATGGTGGATTCCCCTTCAAAGGATTAAGACTAATCTTAAAATTAGGACCATAATTCATAGGGGTAGTTCCCTCTAACTTACCATATACATTACGGTGGGAACCCAAGTAATACTTCGGCCTCTCCTAGGGTCAGGTGATGTTCGGGGTACGCTTTAGGATACTACTATAAAAGAACGAGGATTACCCTGGTTCTCGAGGGTTATGGGGCGATTGAGATGGCTGAGTACTGCAAGCCTAAAATGTAGCTGATGGTCGAGTGCTGCAGACCTAAAATGTAGCCGGTTTTAGAATGTGTGGCAGACACATTCCTTTCGTTGCCCTCTCACATCATTGGTTAGTATGACCTACTAACCTGGATCCGCAAATATTTATGAAAGTAATGAAAATGAATGAACGTAACCAAAACAAACATGCGAACTAAATGATTCCAAATGTTCCCTCTCCTCACATGCTTCCTTTTATTCAAGTTATATGTTTCCCCTACCCAATTACTATTTTTCATGTTAATTGTTATCGTTAGGGATGTATGATTTTATTTGTTGGGCTGTATGCTCACTCTTACTGTATATCTTTCATATGAGAACACGTTGATACCCGACGAGACTGAGTAGGCCACAGAAGTGCAATAGACAGCTAATATTGCACGCAGGGCTCGGGACTGAGACTTAGTTGATTTTGTGTATGAAATAGGAATTTTGGTCCTATTTTCGTAAATTGTATAAAACATATATGGTGATGGTTAATGATGTTTAGCATGAATGAATGATGGATCAGTTTTCACTATATATTATGATTTTTATGCTTCTGCAGGTCCTTCTCATTGTGGTTATGATTGAGGTTCCTAGTTGATATCCTTCCCCACCAGCATTATACTGAAATTATAATGTCAATGCCACCTTTGTTGATGTGTCGATTAGATCCTGTGTAATGTGTTGAGCATTAAGACTTGTAGTTTTATTGTGGATTGTTGTAGATTGTTGTGCAGGGTTGATTTACAGGTGTTTGTATTTCGACAAACGCTCGATTTATAAACAAAACTCTGCCTGATTTTCTACAGAGATTAATAATTTTAATTAGGAATACTAGTTTATTATTATGCTTGACGGAGGTTATTTGAAAAAAATAATCCGGTCTGTCACAGTTGGTATCAGAGAATGGATGTCTTAGAATGGATCTGAATTTATGTGGAAGCCTAGGGTAGTATGGGCTAAGGCCGAATGAGTAAACGTGGAAAGGTTAGGATAATTAAGTACCCTTATTTCGAACATTCTCTTTAATTGTATAAGTGTTATTATATCTATTGTTGTCGTAGAGGACGGTTAAATATTTGGCTCAACCTTTTGTTGTTTCTTTTTCAGTGTTGACTTCTAAAGTTGGCGATGCCGCCTAGATGTCGAGGTTTGCAAAGGAATGAGTCACCCCGAGACCCTCGAGATCGAGAGGTAGAGTATCTGAATCTATTGGGGCGTCTTACAAACATCATTGAGAATATGGAGCAGCAACATCTTGCCCCTGTTCCTACTCTGGCTCCCATTTAGGCTCCTGTCAATCCGGAGCCATCTGCTTATGATCGCTTCATTCAAGAGCGAACACCGACGTTTTTGGGAGAGCCTGATCCGCTTGAGGCAAATTCATGATTAAAGAGTCTAAAGAGGGTATTTGCCATAGTCAGATGCCCAGCAAAGGATCAGGTGCTGTTTACGTCTTACTAGTTGGAAGGTGAGGCACACCATTGGTGGCAAATGAGAAAAAGAGGTTGGGTGTACCGGAGGCTGAGATTACCTGGAAGATATTTGAGGATGCATTTTTAGAGAAGTATTTTCCATCTAACCTCCGTGTTCAGAAAGATGAGGAATTTCTCAAGCTAAGGCAGGGGAACCAGACGGTGGCGGAGTACGACCCCAAGTTTTCAGAGTTGTCACGGTTCACTCCCTATATGATTAAAGATGAAGAAAGGAGGACTAGGAAGTTCTTAATGGGCTTGCATGATAACATCTGCAAGCAGCTGGTGACCCTTAAATTGGCCACCTAGGCTGATGTATTGGATCGAGCTTTGATTTACGAGCAAGAGCATGCAAAGGAAGAGTTTTTTAGAAAGAGGTCATCTAGTAAGAGTGGGACAAGTGCCAGCACTGGGGCTAGTTCAGGGAGACCATACAAGAAGCCAAGGTAGCCAATTTCTGGACAAAGGAGTGGCCAGATCTCATCGTCTTCTCAAGCTTCGGTGGATTCGTGTCAACACTGTGGAAGAATGAATGAGGGTAGACCATGTCCCAAGTTGACGGGTGCTTACTTCACTTGTGGCCAAGTAGGGCATAGAGCCAGGGAGTGCCCTCAAGCATCGAGGATTAGGGCTCCGAAGCCAGTGGTATAGGGTAAAGCTTTTGCAGTGTCTGCTAGCAAGGCCAGAGCATCAGATGAGGTGGTGGAAGATATACTTTCAGTTTATGGTATTTTTTGCTCAGTACTTTTTGACCATGGGTCCACGCACTCCTTTATTTCTCCTCGGCTAGCTGGTTGTATTACACCCTCCCCCGTAACCCTTGATTTTTCTTTGGTTGCATCCACGCCTATAGGGCCCTCTATTATGACCGATGTGTCATATCCAAAGTGTATTGTGGAGGTGAAGGGACTTTTTCTAGCAGTTGATTTGATTCTTCTAAATATGCGTAATTTTAATATTATCTTAGGTATGAATTGGCTGTCCAAGTATCATGCCACTATTGATTGCTTCCACAAAAGAGTGGACTTTGCTATTCCGGAATGCGAACCTTTTTGTAATCAGGGAGTTTCGAGAGTGGAATCGTCTAGTTTTATTTTTGCTCTACAGGTTCGCTATTTGTTGAATAGCAAGTGCGAAGCCTTTTTGGCTTATGTCAGTATGGTGGAAAGTCGAGAATTGTCCGTAAGGGACATTCCGGTGGTGTGCAAATTTGAGGACGTGTTTCCCGACAAGTTATCTGCCCTGCCACCACATCGTGAGATTGAATTTGGGATTGATCTCATGCCAGAATCGGCATCCATATCGAAAGCCCCCTACCACATGACTCTTGTCGAGTTAAATGAGTTGAAACAACAGTTACAGGACTTGCTTGATACGGGTTTCATTAGACCCAGTGTGTCACCGTGGGGTGCTCCAGTCCTATTCGTCAAGAATAAGGATGGGGCCTTGAGGTTATGTATAGACTACCGTGAGTTGAATAAAATTACAATCAAGAACAAGTATCCTCTACCGCGGATCGATGACCTCTTTAACCAATTGCAAGGATCCTTAGTGTATTCCAAGATTGACCTTCAGTCGGGATATCATTAGTTTCGCATTAAGCATGAGCATATTACGAAGACGGCTTTCCGAAAGAGGTATGGTCACTATGAATTTCTGGTGATTCCGTTCGGGTTAACTAATACTCCAGCTGTGTTTATGGACCTGATGAACCGGATCTTTCAGCCATTTTTGGATAAGTTTATTTTCGTTTTCATTGATGATATTCTAATTTACTCCAAGGATTGCACCGAGCATGAGGGGCACCTGAGGATTGTGCTACAGGCTCTTCGGGAACATCAGTTGTTCACGAAGCTGAAGAAGTGTAAGTTTTGGCTTGACAGCGTGGTGTTCTTAGGCCATGTAATTTTTGATGGAGGCATCTCGGTGGACCCGCCGAAAATTGAAGCGGTGGTCAATTGGAGTCGGCCGACGATCGTGTCTAAAGTTCGAAACTTTTTGGGGATGGCTAGCTATTATCATCGTTTCATGGAGAATTTTTCTTGGATAGCCTTGCCTCTCACCCGTCTGACAAAGAAGGAAGTAAGATTTGCCTGGACCGAGGAGTGTGACAAAAGCTTCCAAGAGCTTAAGGATCGGTTGACAACTGCTCCAATTCTAACTCTTCCTGATAATTCCGGTGGATTCGAAGTATATTGCGATGCGTCTAAAGTGAGACTCAAGTGTGTTCTTATACAAAGGGGAAGAGTAGTTGCTTATGGGTCTCAACAGTTGAAGACTCATGAGAAAAATTATCCGACCCATGACTTATAGTTAGCCGCGGTAGTTTTTGATTGAAAATCTAGATACACTATCTATATGGCGAGAAATTCCTGGTGTACTTCGACCACAAGAGCTTCAAGTATTTGTTCTCGCAAAAAGAGCTAAATATCAGGCAGCGGCGATGGATTGAGTTTCTCAAGGATTATGATTGTGAGATCCAATATCGATCAAGGAAAGCAAATATGGTTGCGGATGCCTTGAGTCGTCGAACCTGTTGGGTGGCGACCATGCAGATTAAGAAGATGGAGTTGCTAAACTGGTTGAAGTCTTATCATATCCAGCGCTACGCTAAGGGTAACCGGATGATATTATCCTTTCTGCAGGTACAGCCCGAGATCCTTCAGAGGATCAAGGAATGGCAAGTGAGTGACCCATTTTTGATGGATATTGTGGGGGACCTTAGCAGAGACTCTCGAGTTGATTTTAGTATGCATGCAGATAGAGTTTTGAGACTTTAAGAAATCGAATGAGGAAATAATGAATGAGGCACACAGGATTCGGTACACGATTCATCCCGACATAAAAAGATGTATCGGGATTTGAAGAAAATGTTCTGCTAGAGAAACATGCGGAGAGAGATCGTGGCTTTCGTTAATCGATCTCTTGTCTGTTAGTAGCTGAAGGCTGAGAGGAGAAAGCCTTCTAGATTATTGCAGCCCCTACCCATTCCCAGCTGAAAGTGGGAGGATATCTCAATGGACTTTGTGTCAGGATTGCCTAGAACTCCAAAGAATTATGATGTGATTTGGGTCATTGTTGAGCGGTTGACGAAATCTGCTCATTTTATAGACATTTGGACTACGTACTCCCGTGATCGTCTAGCATAGTTGTACATCAACGAGATTAGGAGGTTGCATGGCGTGCCAGCATCGATTGTGTCCAATCGCAATCCACGGTTCGTCTCTAAATTTTAGGAGAGCTTGCATCGGGAGTTAGGGATGAACCTGAAGTTTAGTATGGCGTTTCATCCTCAGACGGATGGCCAATCTCAGCGGACGATCCAGATACTAGAGGATATGCTTCGGGCTTCGGTATTGGAGTTCCATGGGAATTGGGATGATTTTCTAGCGCTGGTCGAATTTGCTTATAACAACAATTTTAAAGTGAGTATCAGAATGGCTCCCTTTGAGGCACTTTATGGTAGGAAGTGTCGACTCCCATCCATTGGGAGGAGACCGGGGATAGGCGGTTGTTCGGCCCGGATGTTATTCGGGAGACGTCGAAAAAGATTGCGGTGGTTGTGGAAAAGTTGAAAGTCGTCCAGAGCTGACAGAAAAGTTATGCTGATCAAAGGAAATCCGAGCTCAGATTCGAGGTTGGAGATTTCGTCTTTCTTAAGGTCTCGCCGTGGAAGAGGATTTCTAGATTTAGCGTTAAAGGGAAGCTGAAGGCGTGTTTCATTAAGCCTTTTGAGATTCTAGAGCGAGTTGGCAAGGTGGCTTACCGCCTAGCTTTGCCATTGAGTTTGGCCGAGGTGCACAATGTCTTCCATGTTTCCATGTTAAGAAAGTACGTATATGATCAATCTCATGTGATTAATTATGTTCCTTTGACTATCAATGAGGATTTAGCATATGTAGAGGAATCGGTGGAAATCTTAGACCACAAGGACCAAATCTTACGCTCCAAGTCGATTCCTCTCGTGAAAGTTTTATGGAGGAATCACTCCCGCGAGGTATGTAACTTATTCAAGTTTTCAAATTCGTTAAATTTCAGGACGAAATTTCTATAAGTGTGGGAGAGTTGTGAGGTTTCGAGTCTAAAATTATAATAAATATGATGACATCAATGTGATAATAATAAATACTAGACCTATTGAATGAATGAATATGTGTATCGGAAGAAAAATTGAGTTGTAGACTGCTGAAGCGCTACCAACAAATCGCGCCTGTTGTTCTATTTTCAAATCAGAAAAATACTTAAAAATAGAATATTGATTTTTGTCCTTTTTATTTTACCTTTTATCTATTTTTCTTACTTCCAAAAAAAGGGGGGCATCTTGCCGATCAACTCGCTGACATGCCAGTTTGGCTTTTGGTGCCAGGTGTTTTGGTGCCTGTCAATCCTCTGACTGGCATCTCCAAAAAAAAAAGGGCATCTGGCCGGTCAACTCGCTGACCGGCCTGTTTGGCTTTTGGTGCCAGGTGTTTTTGTGCCGGTCAACCCTCTGACCGACATATCCAAAAAAAAGGGGGCTTCTGGCCGATCAATCCGTTGTCTGGCCAAATTGGCTACTGCATGCATTTTGCTAGTCATCACTTTGACCGGCATCCAGAACAAAAAAAAAGGGCATCTGGCGGGTCAACTTGCTGACCGACCAGCTTGGCCTTTTGGCGCTAGGTATTTTGGGTGCCAGTCAACACTCTGACTGGCACTCTAAAAAAAAAATTCACTCTCTTTGCTGGTCTTCGACTAGAGATTAGTGCTGGCCTTGAGATCGGCGGAATTGGTTATTCTAGCTGGCAATGAGTCTTTGCCCAAGAAGGACCATTAAGCTGATCGTGTGCCTTCTACTCGAATTGCTGTATGGCCGGGTTGATGTTCATCACCAAAAGAAAAAAAATGAACGATTGCACAAGTTGGCTCTGTTCTTAATTGGATTAGTGTTTCTTCTTCGGCTGATTGCCCTCTTGCCTGAGAGCACCTTTCTGCTACCTTGGCCAGTTTGGATATCATGATGCTGCACGGATGCTACCTCCTCTTGCTATGACACATTTGCGACTGTGCCCATCCTTCCCACACTTCCGACACATTGGGTCATCTTGGCATCCCTGGAATGCCTGTCTTTCGACTGTTTGGAATCTAATGATTTGGATCGGATTAGTTGCTCTTGGCCGAAGTACATTATTGCTATCTGGTTGCCATTCTGTGGTTCCTGACGTTTGGACCGCTTGGCAATTCGCTGGTTGGTTGGTATTTTCAGAGTTTTGGTTTGCTCCTTCATCATCTACTTACTAAAAAAAAAGTGTGTTTTGCTGGAGCATGGATTATACGTTTCGGACTCGTGGCATCTTTGCTCGGGATAGCCTCTCTGCCTCTAATTAATGCTCTATGGATGGCCATCTGCTGGTTTGGAGTGTCTTACCGGTTTGCAGATGTGGCGGGTCTAGCACGCTGATTCGCTACTGTCACCCTGCCTATTGGCTTTTGGAGGATATTCTCCTGATTGTTTCCTTGAAAAAAAAAAAGAAAGTTTGTTCCATTGGTTTCTGTTTTTTTTCATAGTTTTCCTTTAAAAAAAAAAAAAGAACTTTCATGATATAATTTATGGTGATTGGAGATTCCCCAAGCATCTTTGTCTAAGTCCCTAGTGGGTAAAGCATTTGGCATTTGAACATTAGTTCTGTATTCTTTTTTTTATTTTATTAATGAAATTCAACTAAAAAATAATAATAATTT